>PVJN01048814.1:0-15461 GCA_004026805.1 Lasiurus borealis
GTAACCCAGGTGCAGGTTGTTAGTGTGTGTGGTGAAGACAGCCTGTAGCCAAATTGCGGAAGGAGACAAGGCCCAGATGTCTCAAGAGATTAACCCAGAGATAACCAATAACCGCCAGCCGCATCCTGTTATCGTAATACTATAAAAATACCCTGTAACTTGGTTCGGGGCTCTCAGCCTCTGCTCTGCTTTCAGAGTATGTTGTGAGCCCCAGCATGCTGGTGAACAAACCCTTTGCTGTTTGCATGAGAACGTCTCTTGGAGCCTTCCTTTGAGCGGCGAGCGTTTCGACCCTAACAATACCGTCGAGATTTGCAAAAATATTAAACTGTGTTACTCTTCTCATTCACCATTTTTGGAAAATACAGTTCTTTTCCATAAAAATATTATTTATGTGAACATATGATGGGTTCATTATTGTTATTTAGAAATGAGTAAGCATTAAAAATTTCTCAACTTAAATTTCTAGTAAGAAATACCAAGCGATGTAATTCATATGAACGAAAGCGCGTTGGGACGCTCCACAATTGTTGAGAATGAGAAGGGGTGCAGTGGCCAAGGAGTTTGGGAATGGCTGGACTTTGGAGAACCCCAATATCCTTTCCACATCCTTCGTGCACAGGATTATTGACTTCTGCAAAGGTCCTGTCATATTCTTTCCGTCTCCAGGGCATTTACATTTATCTTAAAGCACAAAGCAGTTGCTATTGGCAGAGAGCTCCAAAGTAGAACAGAGGACATATCACAGCAAGAAAATACAGTAGTACATAGACACAGGGGGTGGGGGTGAGGGTGGGGCATGAGCACAGGAGGGCCCTGGGAGAATAAGGACACATATGTAATACCTTCATCAATAAAAAAAGAGAGAGAGAAAAAGAAAATACAGTGGTTATAGCATGATATGGAGAGTCATATCAATTTTACCTTTTTTGTGTGATTCCGAGTGAGCACCTAACATTCAGCATTTAGCTTCCAAAGAACAACTTTGTAAACTGGGGTTATCATTTTGAAAGTCCAGGCTTTCTTTTTCTGTGGTGGCTGTGACCAGGAAGAGGAAAAAAATAAATAAATAGGGGTAAAGTCTGGGAAAGTCATCCAGTTCTTGAAAAGTTGAGGAAATTCTGTGCTTTCTAAGACGGGTATGAGAGAAGCCTTACATTTTAGAGAGAATTGAACACTGCGAGAGAGGCAAGTTTAGGAACCAGCTACACCATCCCGCTTCCAAGATGAGTCAAGCTGCTGGCAGTGGCGCCATCTCGGATCCTCCGTGAGCTCCTCCTCCAGATGCCTGTGCGACAGGACACGGTGGCATTTGATTGAGATCTGCAGGGGCCAGAAGTTTCTCAGCAAATCCAGCCAGGTCCCATGGAGTCTTGATCTTTCAAGTGGAAAACCAATTGTGCAACAGATGAAACGCTATTGTAGTTGCAACCAACTACTTAAAAAAAAAATTTTTTTTTATTGATTTCAGAAAGGAAGGGAGAGGGAGAGAGAGATAGAAACATCAATGATGAGAGAGCACCATTGATCGGCTGTCTCCTCACAGCCCTCACTGTGAACTGAGCCTGCAACCCAGGCATGTGCCCTTGGCCGGAATTGAACCTGGGACTGGAATTGAACCTGGGACCTTCAGTCTGCACGCTGACGCTCTATCCACGGAGCTAAACCTGCTAGGGCACAGTCAACTACTTTTGAATGCTCAAAACAACAACCAAAAAAACAAACAAGCCACACCCAGGAGCTCTTCTAGACGGAAACAGGTGGAATTTAGAGACAGACTTGAGCCTTCCCAGGAGAAGTTAGATTTACTGCAAAGCGAAACAACGAGGCCCTGACTCTGCCCCCCAGGGAATGCAGCTCTGCCAGCTGGGGTGGCGAGCAGAGTAACGGTCTCCCCAGCATGTCTGTGTCTTCCCACCCCCCCCCGCCCCCCTGGCCCCAGGGCCTGAGAACACTTTACCTTACATGGCGAAGGACTTCGCAGACGTGATAGCAAGGACATCAAGAGAGGGACATTCTCATGGGTGATCCCGGTGGACCCAGCTTAATCACAGAGCTTCCTAGAAGCAGAGACCCTTTCCTGGCTGTGACCAGAGAAGAGGAGGCGTGGCTAAGAAGAGTGGTTAGAGGTGCCACCTTGCTGGCGTTGGAGGGGGAGGGGAGGACCATGGGCCATGGAATGCGGGTGTCCTGCAGAACCCGGACCAGGCAAGGGAATGGCTTTATTCCCTGAGCCTCTGGGAAGGAATGAGACCCTGTTGGACTTTTCATGGAAGAAATGCAAGTGAATAAATTTGTGCTGCTTTATGCTACCACACTTACGGTAATTTGTCGTGGCAGAAAGTGAGTACAGCTGGGTGAAAATGGATACCCCCAACGCCCAGCTCTTCCATTTCGTTCCAGCGCACTCATTTTGGCTTTATGCTCCCTGAATCAGTGACAAATAATAAGTTAGGTGGTCAGCGGGGCACATGCTGCTTTTCCATTTCTTTTGTGGGGACCCCTTTAGGATCTACCGTATTTTCTGACGTACAAGACAACTTTTTAACCCAGGAAAACCTTCTCAAAAGTCTGGGGTTGTCTTATACGCCGGGTGTGGTATTATAGGGCGAGTGTATCCCAAACTCTATATTTAACTGGAAAAGTTGGGGGTCGTCTTATATGCCCAGTTGTCTTATACACTGGAAAATACGGTATTTCCAAGTCTTTGGGCTCAATCCTGAATGAGGTAGAAAGGCAGTTTCGGGGGGAAAACCATTCCCAAATCTTGCCTTTTCTTCTCGTGGACAAGAGGAAGAGAAGTATGAAGACGTATGAAGGTTTAATAACCACTTAAAGGAACAGTGTCGTGTATGTATTGTGTTCAGGTACATCAGTGGTTCTCAACCTGTGGGCCACGACCCCTTTGGGGGTCAAATGAGCCTTTCACAGGGGTCGCCTAAAACCATCGGAAAATGTAGCAATGTAGTTTACTGTTGTTATATTAAGACTGTTACCCATGCTACACCATGCTTCAAGACAAAATTTCATTTATTTGTCATTAGAAAGAAATATTTCACAATATCTAATTGTGATTATAACTATGCTTTAATTATGTTCAATTTGTAACAATGAAAATATATCCCGCATATCAGATATTTACATTATGACTCATAACAGTAGTAAAATTACAGTTACGAAGTAGCAACAAAAATAATTTTATGGTTGGGGGTCACCACCACATGAGGAGCTGTCTTAAAGGGTCGCGGCATTAGGAAGGTTGAGAACCACTGAGATACATAGATGAATACATTTTTAGTTTACAGAAGAGACTGAGTCCAAAGGAACGTTAGCTTTGTTTTGTTTGTTAATTTTCAAAGCCTTGGCCTAATACTATGACAGTGATAAGGGAAAGGTCAAGGTGGGACGTGAAGAATTTAAAAAAAAAAACCCCACAAAAACACACCCCAAACTTGATCAGCTGCTTGCAGTGAGCAGAGCACTCTCTGCCTCTTCACCCTTACGCAATGCTGTTGACTTCGGGCCAGAGGTGCCTGGAGAAAAGACCAGAATGTTCGAAGGATAGCAGCCGTGGCCTGGGAACAGGCAGGAGCTCTGGGTGTAAAATTAGAAGCACTGGGCGGTTTGAAGGCAGCCAGGAGGAGTGCCAAGCTAGAAAACATCAGCACTGGCTGCCTTCGCATGCTTCCTTCCCTGGTATGGAGGCCTGACAATCTCAGTCAAGTTTACGTTCAGCATTTTTATTTGGAAACTTTGTGCACCTCGTCCCTGACTTTTATTGAAAGCGAATCATTTGTGTGAGTTGACTGGCTTTAATTCCTGAAGAGTAATTTCAGTCCATCTTAGGGCCAGCAGTTTTCGTAGGAGGAGACAGCTGATGTTGGGGGAGGGGCGGGATTAAGCTTGCCTGAAAGAATTTGAGTTTATTTTATTTTTTTAAATTTTCCATTGTTTAAAGTATTACATATATTAGTACATATATCTCCTTTTCCCCTCATTGATCTTCCCCCAGCTTCTCCTACTCCCCATCGCTTGTCCTCATCCCATCCCCCAGTGTCTGTGTCCTTTGGTTGATCTCTTCCCTCCCACCCCCCTCCGCCCCCCAACACTCCCCAGCCTTCCCACTGTAATTTGACAGTCTGTTCGGTGCTGTACTGCCTCTGCATCTATCTTTGTATTCATCAGGTTATAATGTTCTTTATTCTCCATAAATGAGTGAGATCATGTGGTATTTTTCTTTCATTGACTGGCTTATTTCACTTAATATGATGCTCTCCAGATGCATCCATGCTGCTGCAAATGGTAAGAATTCCTTATTTTTTAGAGCAGCCTAATATTCCATTGTGTAGATGTACCACAGTTTTCTTATCCACTCATCTGCTGATGGGCATTTAGGCTGTTTCCAAATCTTAGCTATGGTGAATTGCTATGAACATAGGGGTGCATAAATCCTTTTTGATTGGAGTTTCTTGTTTCTTAGGATATATTCCTAGGAGTGGGATTATGGGGTCAAATGGGAGCTCTATTTTTAGCTTTTTGAGGAAACTCCATACCGTTCTCCACAGTGGCTGCACCAGTCTGCATTCCCACCAGCAGTGCACGAGGTTTCCTTTTTCTCTGCATCCTCATCAGCACTTGTTGTTTGCTGATTTGTTAATGATTGCCATTATGACAGGTGTGAGATGGTATTGCATTGTTTTGGTTTGCATCTCTTGGATAATTAGTGACTTTGAGCATGTTTTCATGCATCTCTTGGCCTTCTTTCTGCCTTTTTTTAAAAAAAATTTTATTTAGGTCCGTTGCCTATTTTTTTCTTGGATCATTTATCTTCCTTTTATTAAGTTGTATAAGTTGGCTGAAGATGTTGGAGATTAAACCTTTATCAGTGATAACATTTGCAAATATCTTCTTTCATTCAGTGGGCTTTCTTGTTGTTTTGTTGATAGTTTTTTTGTTGTACAAAAGCTTTTTATTTTGATGTAGTCCCATTTGTTTACTTTCTGTTTAGCTTCCATTGCCCTTGGAGCAGTATCAGTGAAGAAATTGTTTCGGCATATGTCTGAGATTTCTCTGCCTGTGGATTCCTCTAGTATTTTTATGATATCCCATCTTATGTCTAAGTCCTGTACCCATTTTGAGTTTATTTTTGTGTATGGTATAAGTTGGTGGTCTAGTTTCATTTTTTTGCATGTATCTGTCCAATTTTCCCAACACCATTTATTGAAGAGACTGTCTAGACTCCATTGTATGTTCATGCCTCCTTTGTCAAATATTAATTGAGCATAGTGGTTTGGGTCGATTTCTGGATTCTCTATTCTATTCCATTGGTCTATATGCCTGTTCTTGTGCCAGTACCAGGCTGTTTTGAGAACAGTGGCTTGTAATACAGCTTGAAATCTGGTATTGAGAGCCCACATACTTTATTCTTCTTTCTCAAGGTTGCTGTGGCTATTTGGGGTCTTTTTTTTATTCCAGATGAATTTTTGGGGAGTTCTTTCTAGGTCTGTGAAATATGCTGTTGGTATTTTAATGGGGAGTGCATTGAATCTATAGATTGTTTTGGGTGGTATGGACATTTTAATGATGTTGATTCTACTAATCCATGAACATGGTATGTTCTTCCAGCTGTTTACGTCTTCCTCTATCTCTTTTTTTCAGTGTCCTGTGGTTTTCCAGGTATAGGTCTTTTATCTCCTTAGTTAAGTTTATTTCTAGGTATCTTAATTTTTTTTGGTACAATTGTAAATGGGATTGCTTTTTTAGTCTCTCTTTCTGTAAGTTCACTATTGGTGTATAGAGATGCCATAGATTTCTTGGCATTAATTTTGTGTCCCGCTACATTGCCAAATTCATTTATTAAGTCTAATAACATCAATACCTGCTGCCTTTACATGCTTCCTCCCCCTGGTATGGGGTCCTGACCATCTCAGTCATGTTTACATTCAGCATTTTTATTTGGAAACTTTGTACAGTTGCCACTGATTTTTATTTAAAGCGAATCCTTTGTGTGAGTTGTCTGGCTTTAATTCCCGAAGAGTAATTGTAGTCCATTTTAGGGCCAACAGTGTTCGTAGGAGGTGACAGCTGGTTGTTGGGGGAGGGGCAGGGATTAAGCTTGCCTGAAAGAATTTGAGTTTTAGAAGACTTTCCCCCCACTGTGCCCGTTCACAGCCTACCTACATTTCATAAGCCTGGCAGAAAGGGAATACCTATTTGCCCAAACCTCCCAGAACATGCTGAACATCATGGTAAAAAGAACGTAACATCTAGTAAAATCGCCAAGCAAGAAGTGTAGAGCTACCCCCGTAATCACTTGTGCCTTACCCAGGGGGTGCCCCAGGCCCAATATAAATTTCTGTCAGGAGACAAGGAAAGCAAACGTAAGCAGCTGCACATTTTATGTGACGTCTCGGGGCACTTGGAAAGTGCCTCACGAGCATGAGGAGGTTTAATTGCAAACGCCATGAATTTGGAGAGCGAAAAGCAATCAGGACGGGAAGGAAACAGGTTTTCTATGTGGTCTGAGTCTTACCCCCCAGCTCCGTCTAGCTAATAGAAAGCCAGCGTTTGTAACGATTCCTGGCTTCCTCCTACTGGGAGAGGAAGATTGAGTTCATTTAGTTAATTTCCCAAGGCTCCAGAAGTTTCCGTGAATTTGATCTCTCGACTAATGGTTGTAGGTTTTATTTCTCCCGTCCCTTCAAGTCCCAAGTGATACTTTAGACAGTATTTTCACTGTCAAGTGGCATTGGCAGACACGGTGTTGTAGGTACATGCTACCCATGAGCATGAACCATGATCAAATAAACTGCCAACCAGTGAACACAGGGTACGATGCTGGTGTTCTGAAATCAGAGAATCATGTCTAAAATATCAAGAGAAGTATGGAAAAATGTCTCACCTCATTACCTATGTTATTCCCCTGTGACTTTTTTTCTGTAACTAATGCTGAATCGGAGCATCCAATACATTTTGTACAGGGTGAACGGACTTGTATAGAAACCCTTTTCATTCCTGGGCGGGAGAACGCTGATAAAATGTGGGAGATGGGGATGTAAGAAGTGAGGTCAGGTGGAAACCGCCACCGGGAAGTCTGACTTAGCTTGGATCCATGGAGAGATTGCTGGAACAGGAATCAAGGGGCCTGAATTTTGGCCTTCATTTACCTGAGCTAAAGCATGGGCAATGTAGAGCGGTCCCCAATGGATGCCTGAGACTGCAGATAGTACCAAACTCTATGCATACTATGCATCCATACCCTCTATAAAGTTTAAATTACAGTTTAGGCACAGTAAGAGAGGAACAACCATAACGGGTAATAAAAAACAGAACAATTATAACTATGTGCTGTAGTAAGAGTTATGTGACTGTGGTCTCATTCTCTCTCAAAATATCTCACCGGACTGTACTCACGTTTTCACTTAAAAGAAGTACATTACAGTCAGGGCCAGTTTGGCTCGGTGGATGGAGCGTTGGCCTGAGGACTGGGGGGTCCTGGGTTCGGTTCTGGTCAAGGGCATGTATCTTGGTTGCGGGCACGTTCCTGGTGGGTGGCATGCGGGAGGCCGCTGGTCGATGTTTCTGGCTCTTTGTGCTTCTCCCTTCCTCTTTGTGAAAAATCAATAAAAGATATATATATTAAAAAAGAAGTACATTACAGCCAAAACCGGTTTGGCTCAGTGGATAGAGCGTCGGCCTGCAGACTGAAAGGTCCCAGGTTCGATTCCGGTCAAGGGTATGTACCTTGGTTGCGGGCATGTCCCTAATAGGGAGTGGGCAGGAGGCGGCTGATCGATGTATCTCTCTCATCGATGTTTCTGGCTCTCTATCCTTCTCCCTTCCTCTCTCTGAGAAATCAATTATACACACACACACACACACACACACACATACATGACGGCTTCTCTTTGGCCTATCCCAATTGCCAGCATTGCTATTTTTGCGTGTTGAGGCCGCTCAGTGTTAAGTGAAGTAAGCATTACTTGCACATAGACACTGTGATACTGTGACAGTTTATCTGACAATCGAGGGCTACTCAGTGACTCACTGAGGGGGGTGTGCGGGGGGGCGGGGAGCATACAGCATGGGGCTGGATGGAGAAGACCTGCCTGAGATTTCATCATAGTGTAAAACTTATGAATTGTTTATACCTGGAACTTTCCATTGAATAGCTTTGGACCACAGTGGACTGTGAATAATTGAAACCTTGGAAAGCGACACGGTGGGTAGGGGTGCGTGTGTGTAGAGAAGATTGTATTTAATAATTCCTCATGTAAGTTTCTTCTTCCGAATCATGGTGTGACTAACACCCACCCTGGCCATCATTGTAAAGGCTGAATTAGGAAAAGGAAGCAAGACATCTCACAGGATACCCGACACACAGATGATTAATGTGGTGCGATTTATTCTTTCCTGAGTCTTAATTTAGAAGATGAGGAGAGTCTAGTACCCATCTGACATCATACAGACTTATTACAATACTAGAGGCCCGGTGCATGAAATTTGTGCATGGAGGAGGAGGGGTCCCTTAGCCCGGCCTGCACCCTTTCCCAACCTGGGATTCCTCAGGAGATGACTGCCAGTCAGACATCCCTCTCACAATCTGGGACTGCTGGCTCCTAACCACTTGCCTGCCTGATCACCTCTAACCAACCTGCCTGCCTGCCTGATTGCCCCTAAACACCTTTGCTTTGTCCCTGCCATGGTGGCTTTATCCAGAAGGATGTTTAGAATGACATCCAAAAGGTCATTCAGCTGTCTGGTCTAATTAGCATATTATGTTTTTATTATTAAAGATTATTGACTGTACTCCCTGTGCTGTGTTTTATAACCTGCAACTGTTTTGCAACTGCCAATCTATACGCTTTAATTCTTCACTTTTCTCCCCTTTGCTTACATACTCCTGCCCCCTAGCCTGATATTTTTTCAGGGCTCTCCACCTACCCTTCCTTTTAAAAATATATTTTTATTGATTTCAGAGAGGAAGGGAAAGGGAGAGAGATAGCAACATTAATGATAAGAGAGAATCATTGGTTGGCTACCTCCTATATGCCCCCACACTGGGACCAAGCCCGCCACCTGGGTATGTGCCCTGACCTGGAATCTAACTATGACCTCCTGGTTCATAGGTCAATGCTCAACCACTGGGCCACACCTGGCGGACTTTAAAATAAAACATCAGACGTATAACCATTACTTCAAAGGCCATTGATGTGATGAGGAGAATTGCAACAGAGAACAAAGCTGGTGGAGGGGGGAGGGGGAGCAAGCTGGGGAAAGCTACACAGTAGAGGTGACACCAGTCCCCTGGGGAGGGAAGATGAGAAAGGGTCAGCGCTTGAGAAGGAAGAAGGGATGCAGGAGCTGGGCACTACTTTCTCACCTTAAGGATCCGTTGCTGGTTTAGGCGGCATTTAGATGTTTTTGGAGAAAGAAAATTGATATGAGCCTACTCAACTGTGTTGAATAAACCTCAGTATTATGGAGGACATGTTTACTATTTTACAGATTTGACAGTAAAACGATGAAATTGATTTGCGTGAGGATCCTTGGCACAACCGAGTGTTTACTGTTCCCGTCCCACTGGGCATGACAGACCCGGTGTGAGTCTCTGCCTCTGCACAGCGTTAGCAATCTCAGACTTGAAAGGAAGAGGAACATGCTTGTGCTTGAACATGAATCCTTAAATACAGTTCTGGAGGAACGCGTGTACCTGTCTTTGACTCTCCATCCTTCTATTGATCATATACTCTTGGCAAACAAATCTTTGTCAAATGTGATAAGACCTGAAACAAGACTGAAGTTCAGTGTATGCACTTTTATCTTTCTCTTCCTCAAACCTCAAAACGTCAATAGTACTTTATAAAAACCATGTTTGTCTCTTCTTATTTTTGTTTGGCCTGGATTAATGTTCCAAAAAAATATGCAAACTCAGCAGGCTGATTCACTTGGCTGTGCATTTTGGCCCAGTTAAGTATCTTCAGGATATATTTTGGACAATGTCAATGTATTTAGTTTTTTTTCCTTAATGTGGTTATAGAGTGATCTACAGTATTTCCTCAGCCATCAAAATCTGTTTTTGTTTTACCCTGTTTTAGAATTCTCTGTGGTAAACACCCAGTGACTTTGACTTCCTAAGTTTCTTTGTTTTCAAAAATTATTTTTAAGAGAAACTTCTAGCATAAGCAACCATACTTCTTGTAAGTATATTTTTCTGAGTTCAGTTGATCTGGGGTGTGTTGATTTGCTCTTCCATTTAGCTTCATTGCACAATTACATCACTGATCCTGACTTACCTGGTGCTTGTTTTTACCTTCCATTCTCTATAGCATCTATATATATATAAAAGGCTTATATGCAAAGTGTCCCCTTGGGAGTCCGACCAGGAGATCAGGAGTTCAGTTGCTCACTATGACATGTGCTGACCACCAAGGGAGAGGTGTGAATAAGGGAAGGCCTTGGTTGGCAGCTGGAAGGCCCCAATCGGCCCTGATTGCTGACCAGGCCTAGGGACCCTACCCATGCATGAATTTCATGCACCGGGCCTCTAGTCAGTCTATAACAGTTATGATATGTCAACTGCTTCTAGCTATTTGCTTATTCAGTGAGGGTATTAGTGAATATTTTATCTATAGTATATTTTACTGTATAAGATATATACAGTAAATATAATGTACAGGATGTATTTTATATAATAAAAGCCTAATATGCTAAATATCCAGTTTTCCGGTGATCAGTAGACTGTTCAAGCAATTCAAGTGTAATATGCTAATGATATGCTAAGGTCACTCAACTGCTTGTTATGACGAACACTGACCACCAGGGGGAAGACTCTCTGACCGATAGGTTAACTTGCTGCTGGGGTCTGGCTGATCAGGACTGAACGAGATGGGCCAGACATGTCCTGGAACACTCCCGCGGTCCCTCCCTGGCCCTGATTGTGTACTGGTGGGGTCCCTTGTCCTGGTCTGTGCCCTCTCAAAATCCAGGACTCCTCGGGGGATGTTGGAGAGACAGTTTGGCCCTAACCCATAGGCCACTCCCCTCAGGAGGCCAGATGGTGGAAGGAAGCCTTGGAGAATTTTAAGGAGAAGAACTTGTAATGCTGATGTCTCAGTTCTATCTTATAAGATTTCTTTTACCTTCCTTTTGTTGTTGTTGTTTTTTATAGTACTTAGAGCATTCTAAGATGATTTATATGTTAGTTAAATGGAATAGTAGTTCATAAACCTACAAGACATTCCTATAAATTAGGGTCAGAGTAAATTCTGTATGTTGAACAGACTACAATAAAGGCAAAGATGTACATTAACCATTAAAAGAATGGAAAGAAAACAGAAAATGAACTGTAGAGTATACATATAAACATCCAATGTGCTTAAGGCATGAAATTGTCCAAGAAATTGTTGGCCAGACCAATCATTACAGAAAATCTACTCTTGGAAGTGCCTTTGTTGTTACTTCATATTAGCTAAGCAGATGTATTGGATAATGATTCAATGTTTTATTTCTACCACCAACTATTCCTGGATTTGTAAGTAAATCTTTAAATGGGCATATTTCCTGAAAATATTTTGGAAAACAATTCTCTTAAAAAATACATATATTTGTTGATTTCAGAGAGGAAAGGAGAGGGTGAGAGAGATAAAAACATCAATGATAAGACAGAACCATTGATCAGCTGCCTTCTGCACGCCCTGCACTGGGGATCCATCCCACAACCCAGGCATGTGTCTTGACCAGGAATCAAACCGTGACCTCTTGGTTCATAGGTTGATGCTCAACCACTGAGCAACACTAGCCAGTGAAAACAATTCTCTTTTGATTGCATGAATAAAGAAGTGGAAAACCCATGTTATATTTTAATTTCAATTAAACATTGGTTAAATAAAAAGACAAAATTAGATCTTTTCGTCATTCTTGCTGACAGTGTGTAAAACGTGATTGATGTATGTGCATCTCAGATGACGGAGATTGCGAATGTGTAACTGCCATGCTCAAGGCAAGGTACATTATGTAAATCAGCTGGACTGACGAGGGCTCACTGTTTTTAACCCGAGAAAGAAGAAGGCATGCTTTTCTGCACGTTCTCCACATAAAAAATGATGTGATTTCCAAAAGATAAAAATGTACTTACCCTTGGCAGGCTGTGGCACGCTTAATGAATATTATTTCAACATGACTGCAGCAATGGAAGTGTTGAAGGAGAATCAGAGATTTTGGTTAAGAAATACATGTACAGTCTACAAAATTCCTCGTTCTTCTGGGGGCTTATCAATACCTGGTATTTGGCAGAATTTTTTAGCCTCCAGTTGATCTGACTTAAAAGTGAATCCTTGTTAGGTTAAAAATGTTCCAATCCTGTTAGCCAAGTCCTCATTGCTATGGTAACATTCGTTTGAATAATTTGTTATGCTTGCCAAAATTTGGGCAGATGTTGACATGTTTCTACATCTGAGACCCCTGACAAATGCCACCTTGTTTATGAAAATTCTCCTGGTCCTCCAACCTTCTCATTTGTATCAATCTGTATAAAAACAACTTACTTGTCAAATGAATTTTGTTCCTGTTATGCATATTCTTTCATTTTTAATGGAGATATAATTTACTACCATAAAATCTTCCCCTCTTTTAAAGTGAATATTTCAGTGGTTTTTAGTATTTGCATAAAGGTGATCAATCATGACAACGGTCTAATTGGAGAACGTGTTCATCATCCCATGAAGGAACCCAGTAGCCATTGGCAACCACTTCCCAATCTTCCTTCTCCTGAGCTCCTGGAAACCACTAATCTGTGTTACCATGTAGATTTGCCTATTGGGGACATTTCATGTATGTAGAAGCATACAAAATGTGGCCATTGGTGACTGTTGTCTTTTCCTTAACATAATGCTTTCAGAGTTCATTCTGTTAGAGTGTGTATCCGTATTGCTTATTATTATAGAGCTAGAGGCCTGGTGCATGAAAATTCATGCAATGGAAAGGGGGTCCCTCAACCCAGCCTGCCCCCTATCACAGTCTGGGAGCCTTCAGGGTCGGGAGGCGATCTGGCAACCAGGGGAAGGTGACGCCCCCATCACACCTCTGCTGCTGCCACTGCCAGCAGCACAAGCCTCGGTCAGTCCTGGTTACCTGAGCCTCAGGTGGTTCTGGGTGTCTGGGAAGCCTCCATCTGAGGCTTGTCTGTGCCTCGGGTTGGCACTGGGTGGCTGGGGGGATGAGGGGACAGGGGCACGATGGAGGCAGATGCATGTGTTTGCTGTGCCTGCCACCTCGGTGGGGCTGAGGGGACTAGGTGCCGCCATCTTGTGGCTGTGGCCACTGCCATCTTTGAGGGCATGGAAGTTAATTAGCATATCGCCTCCTTATTGGCTATGGGTGCTGCCATCTTTGCAATGGCGTGAGGGTCAATTAGCATATTTCCTCTTTATTAGATAAGATACTATTCCATTTTATGGATATACCATATTTTGTTTATCCAATCATTAGTTAATAAATATTTAAGTTGTTTGAACTTTTGGGATATTATGATTTATGCTGCCATAAACATTCATGTACAGGTATATACTTTTCTTTCAAATTAGAAATTGTTAATATTTATTAAAGAATTACTACAACATTAAAATATTTAAAATACATAAAAACATATAATAGCATTTTGGTTTATCTTGTTTTAGAGTTCTCTGTCTACTTTCATGACCAAAACACATTTTTATATAAAAATATGTATACTGTTCTAAGTTCTATTTTTACCTTACTTTCTCTATAGTAAAGAATATATGGTATATACATTTATTTTTTTCAAAAATATATTTTTATTGATTTCAAAGAGGAAGGGAGAGGGAGAGAGATAGAAATCTCAATGATGAGAGAGAATCATTGATTGGCTGCCTCCTGTACCCTCCCTACTAGGGATCAAGCCTGCAACCTGGACATGTGTCCCCATCAGGAATTGAAGAATGGGTCAACTCTTCACAGCTGAGACATGCTGGCCAGGCTATATGGTATATATATTTCTAGGATTTTTAATAACTGTACACATCTCATTTTTATTTAAATAAATGTCTATATATTATAATTACAATTCTTGAGGGCATTTATTTTGCTTTGTTTTTATTTTATTTTATGCCTTTCCTTCCACTCCACTAGTAGCTAGCATGTGCCTGGAATAGTAGTTTTTAAACAAATATTTGCTAAGATGAATTTATAATATAAAGGTAGTCATAGAATTTCAGTTAAAAAAAGAATCTTAAGGAAGGATCTACTGATTCTGTGAATAAATACGTGTTATAGTATTTTAATTAAAAGTAGATTTAGCTAATGACTATACTTTGGCTCTTATATACTTAACCTGTATATTATATTGTTTGAATAAATCATTTAGGAAGATTGAAAAAAAGAGTAATAGGAAATTTGTTTCTAAGTCAAACCATGAATATACTTAGCAACTTTCTGGATTAATGTATAATAAAATTTGGAATTTGAAAAGAGTCAGTAAATAATTTTTCAACCAGATTAAAACTTCACTAGTGCAAAGATGTATTTTCAGAAATTTCAAAATGTTCAACAAAGTCATTAAAAATATTCCAGCTATCTCCAGTGCCATCTTGTCAGATATTCACAGGCTGTTTCAAAAGAGTAAACATCATTGTTGACACCTTACCTGCTGTTCAATTATAGTAAAATCACCCACTGTATATTGCTAACTTGAGCTTGCTCCAGTTTTTAAAAACATCATTAATCCTAGCACCTAGATTGTGGTGCTGAAATATTATTACCACTACAGGAATCGAGGGCTTTTTGGGGAAATGGTTGATTTCAGGTTCTGGGGCAGGATATACACAAAATTAGCCTAAAGCAACTTGCTAGCCATATTTCAAAGAAGCCATCAGAGACCACCAGGGCCAGAAACAACCAGGAGCTGATTTGGTAAGGCCAACTCATGATTTGAGCTTTAATAAAGTGGACACCATCACATGTATTTAAATCCTTAAATTCGTCATTAAAAAATCAATTGATTTGCAACAGCTTGGGTGAACCTGTAGAGCATTATGCTGAGCAAAATAAGCCAGTGAGAGAAAGATAAATATCACATGATCTCATTCATTTGTGGAATATATTGAACAATATAAACAGATGAACCAAAATAGAGTCAGAGAAAAAAAATACTTTAGAATATAATAGAAATAATCCTGTTATTTTTAGGTTTTTAATATTTCCTACAACTTTTATGATATTATACTATATTAGTACAGTTTTGGTAATATTTTTTTTTAATTAAATCTTTATTATTCAGATTATTACATTTGTTTCTCTTTTTTTCCCCTCCATAGTACCCCTCCACCCAGCTCCCACCCTCCCTCTGCCCTTAGCTCCCTCCCATTGATCTCATCCATAGGTGTATGATTTTTGTCCAGTCTCTCCCTGTATACCCTTCACCCCTTTCCCCCTAAGAATTAACA
>PVJN01048815.1:0-15461 GCA_004026805.1 Lasiurus borealis
TCAAAGAAGTCCACATCATTTCCATTGTAAGCATTCTTCATTTTATTGGTCATAACCCGCAAAGCCATGACTTGACGAAGGATCAGTGTGTCTGGTTTACTGGTGTCAACCTGGACCTCTGGATTACTGACCTGGTTGGCTAATCCATTTCCTGTCACTGCAAATAGGTACCTGGGATAAGAAATGACCCCATTGAGATTATCACTAAGACAAAAAGCTGCATAAGATCAAACATTTCTGCCTAGATTCTAGTATCTGCACTGAGTACAATTAATTTCCATTTCTAAATGAACTTGATTTTTTTCCTTTTTCTGGGTATACATCTTATTTCTCCAACTTGACCATGACTTTTTGAAAGCTACCCATTTTGCAGAGGTTGGTGGATCAGAGTAAAGTGCTGAAGTGTGGGTACTTATTTAAATTACTGAGTGTGTAGAGGAGGGACACAGGGTATCATCAAATAAGAGGATAGATCTAAAGGTTTATGAGGCCAAGCCATTGGGCAAAGGACCACAGGTATTAAATATTTTTATATGACACTATTGGAACAGCTTGATCCCTTGTTGGGGTCCTAAAGCTAGTATATGACTATTATGACAAAGTTTTTCCCCTGTACAAGTAAGTGGGTACCTTCTCAAAACTTCTACAGTAAAACCCATTCCTAAGAAACTCTAGAAGCCTTCCATGTTGTTGCTACCTACCCTAAATTGCTTCTTGACTGACAACTGAGAAAATCCTCCCTGAAGGTTACCCAGGCATTTAGGAAGAGACAGATTGCAAATCCATGCAACTAAGGCTAACCTGCTTTTGCCTTTTCCATTCCAGCAGTCATCCTCATTGCCATTTCCCGCAGCCATCCTCTCATCGTTGCAAACATTGCTCGGAAGAGAGGACCAGAACTTCTTAGCCTGTTTCAGTTTCTCTTTGACATCAGTAACCTAATTAAGAAAAACAAGGGAGAGACCTATAAAATCACACAAGCCTACCTTGTAGATGTGCCTTTTGAACATTTCTACAGTGGCTCCAGAATGACATGCAATTCATTTTCTACTTTAGTCACCAGAGAAAAATGAAGATCAAATTTATACTTAGAACTACAAAATCACTCCAATAAATTAAAAATCAAAATATTCAGAAGGAGCTGAGCTGCCTGGATCCATGTCCATTTACCCCTTCATTATAACTATCATCTGAGGCCCACCAGATTCCATAACCTGTAGATACAATAAGACACAGTCTCTTCCCACAGGACTTTTATGCTCAAGCTCAAGCTTATATATTGTCCACTCTGAGATACTTGCCTTTCCCTGCTCTCTGTCCCCTCCTCTCTGTTCTTTCCTAATGTTATATTTGAAGCACATTGCTGTGTACTAGTATAATGCAGTCTTGCTTACATATTTTCTTATCCTTCTCCCAGCCTATCATTAACTATATATCACCCTACTTAGTAAGTTAGAATGTCTGCATTTCCCTCTCTTTTGGGCTTTTTCAGATAAGGACTTATCTTATTCTTCTGAGCCACCTTGTAAATACCACAGTAGTGATAGGCTCATAGTAGATGCTTAGTAAATACATTGTGAAACAAGGGTGGGGGGAGTTGAAATAAGACTTATTGCATCACACTTTTTTAGACTGCATATGAACTTTCTCAGCTGGAAGTGGAAGAGGAAGATTTACTGATACATTCCATTTGCTTGAAAAGTTTCGCCTGAAAGAACCACACTTATAAGCTTTCCAATTAAAGATGTATTTTGCACAAATACTTTCATTTTTTTTGTCATTAATCATGGCCATTCCTGACAAAGTGCTTACCAGTTGGTCCAAACTAGTGCCAGCTGCTGTGGTTGGGCGTTCCTCAGGGTGATATGGTCTGAAGCGAGTACTAAAGGCACTTTCAGAGATGGAACGGGAAATGCGTCCAGCTGGGAGGGGCTTCGGGGGTCCACATCCCTGAAAAACCTGCATTGGAGCAGCAGGATAACATTAGGGAAGTCACTTTACAAACTGGAGGGGGCCCTGGGATCCCTTTTCCAACGTCCTGCCTTCATTACCTTCTGAGACACTTGTACACTGTTGTCCTGCATGTTCATAATGGCATCAGAAATCTTCACATCGATGGGATCCATGACTGATTCAATGTTGAAAGGGCCCTCTAGCCTCTCCGCCACCATTAGCATTGCATCTAACATGAGATGTGGGGAAGAAAAATACAGCATAAAAAGTAAATAATTAGTTCACGATAGGTAATCAGTCTGATTATTTTATTGTTTCCAGTTGGAGGAGGGGGAAGGCACAAATCATAATTAATTAATGTTTTTATATCAATTTCTATTATGCCAAACTGTACTAAGTCACTATGTATTACCAGCTCCCTAACGTATGAAGTGGCCAGATGAATGCTTCATTCTCCAACAAGGAAACCCAATCAGGAATCTTCCATTTTACTGATTTTTCATTCCTCCATGTGTCAGTGGCTGTCACTGGAAGGCTCTGAGCTAGATCCCAGCTGACAAACCAAAAGCTGGAGGCAGAATAACATGCCAGCTCTCCCAGACTTCGTAGGATCTTTTCTTTTTAGGTTCCATTTACAAGAGTCAAAATATATATATCATTTAAAATCCTGGCATAGCAACATGTAATTTTTTTTTTTTTTTTTTAGGAAACCCTTCCAGATGCCCAAGAAAATACAAATAGAAGTATTCCTCCGAATTCTATTGACTTTAAAGAATGAAATTTTGAAAAATACAACTTTTGGAATAAGAAAAAATTCCTATTTCAAATATAAGGGCCTTGATTTTATTTTATAACAAAAGATGTACCTCTCTGGATGAAAACAGCATAAGAGACAGTGCACACAAACCACATACAGCATATCTTCACTGATTACTCAAGTCACTTTTACATATTGGCAGAATCTGGAATGTTTTAGCACACATTAAATCTCTTAAACAAAATATGCTGTACTTGTTTTCTTGCCAGGGATGTTTGTTGGGATTATGAGATTTCGTATTTTGGCCTGATACTTATTGTGCAAAATTAAATGAAATTGAAAACGTAATCATGTAATCTCCACTTTATACTCTAGTGCTTAAAGCATGGCAGGAAAGGACAGTGAGGCCCACATTATCTACAACCTTTAGGTAGTCCAAGGACAGGGGTTCATTTCCAGATGATTGTCCGTGGCCTCAAAGAACACTGTAGGCCACACTGAACTTCTACCTAAGCTTTCTAGTGAAAAGGAGTTTCAGCATCAGCATATCAATGAAATCAAATTTGGTCAACCTTTCACCTTCAACCTAGAACAAATGCAACAGAGCATTTTAAAGCACAGGGTCATTTCTCTAAACTACAATTCCGATGTCACAAACCACAAATAGATTTCTGTGAAATGCAATTTTTTTTACAAGTAATAACAAATGAAGTTTCAGGTTGCATTGTGGTAAGCACCAATAAAATGACGCTTCCAACCTCTAAGTAAAGCCTGCCAGCGTGAATATACCATTGTAATAGTGGAGAGAAAAAAATGCTTTTGATGTGTTAGCAAAAGGAGACTTTTGTAAACAAGTGGAGCACAACTTAAATGTGTTCATCATTGTCAAAGCAGCAGGGCTACCACGTACAGAAAGCACATTCCTTCATAGCTGAGAAGTCAGCTCTTGCTCCAAATAAAAATATTATGAAGACAGATAATAAACATCCAAAAATGCAGAATTTAAATAACAGAAAACAGTGCATTTTGTAACCACTTATTCCCCTAGTGGCGAGGAAAGGCCAGATCACTAATGTGTTTGGTTAAAGACTGAAAAGAAACATAAACCCCAATTCACTGGCTGTTTGGCGTCTTTGTAAACTCTGAGCCTGCCATACACAAGGGCCTGGGAATGGAGAGTGAATCTGGGCCTTTGTTGGGGCCGGTGCCATGGCGTTATGTGTTGCGAGGCTGAAGAATGCGAATGGGGGCGAATTCTGCTTGTGGCCTGTAGCCCAGGAGCCAAAGCTGCCCCTAACCCCTGAGGAAAGTC
The DNA here is from genome assembly GCA_004026805.1 of Lasiurus borealis. Classification (NCBI taxonomy): domain Eukaryota; kingdom Metazoa; phylum Chordata; class Mammalia; order Chiroptera; family Vespertilionidae; genus Lasiurus; species Lasiurus borealis. The sequence goes on from PVJN01048815.1 coordinate 4,023, forward strand.
ATGATTAGTTATCAACTGGGCTCTTCCTTGCAGCAGCAAGCCCTGGCTAGAAGCGCCAATCTCAGTCCAAGGATGGTTGGTTTGGAGTTTTGGTTTTCTTCTGGTTGAACTAGGCCACAAGTCTCATTTACAGGATACTTGATTGTCTGCCACCTTTGAGGAATCGGCTGTTGTCTCTACCAGTAATCCCAATATCCTAATACGAAATTCCCACTGGCAACAATATGTGACATTAATAAGTTTGGTTACAAGTCCAACAGTGTTAATACTAATACAGTATGTGATGGAGGACAAGTGGCACCTAAGCGTAATTTGTGACTCTCCAGAAACTGACTTTTTTGGTTGGACGTGGAGAGCAGGAAGAGTATTCAAACTGAAGGTTTCATAGAATGAATCTCTTACAAAACCAAGTCCAAGGTATTTCAAAACTTTGGATCCACCTTGATAAAGGCTGATGATACTTTAATAGGTGCAGTTAAAGAGAGGAAAGGAAGGTCATGACAACCAGAAGGCAGACTTGGAAAACTCATTCTTAGTCTCTTAAAGAGTCTAGTCCAGTGGCTCCCAACCTTTTTGGCCATGCCCCACCTAAGCATCTCTAAAATCCTGATGCTTCCCCATGACATATAATTCTTATTATTCAAAAAGTGAACTCCTTTCCTGACCGGTTGGCTCAGTGGATAAAGCGTTGGCCTGTGGACTCAAGGGTCCCTGGTTCAATTCTGGTCAAAGGGCACATGCCTGGGTTTCAGGCTGGATTCCCAGTAGGGGGCATGCAGGAGGCAGCCAATCAATGATTCTCTCTCATCATTGATATTTTTCTCCCTCTCTCTCAGCAATAAAGTAATTTTTTTTAAAAAAAGTGAACTCCTATTCATGTGGAAGAAGCCTAAAAAGCCATTAACTTGGTCTAAACAAGCATCCAAAGAACATGGCATCCATAAAAGAACAAAAGGACAGTTGAAGAACTGAGGAAGAAATTGTTTAAAAAATAATAGTATGAAGTGATATGAAAAAATAGCAAATAAAGTTTTAAAACGTAGAATAGAGAACTGAAATGCATAAATGTCACAATATATATTTATATGCTATCTATGAGGCCCCTAGAACTATGAGAAATGCAAAAAATCCACTGTTAATAACGCATTCTCGAATTGCTCCCATTAAAAATCAAATTGGCCCCCTGTGGTGCATGTGTCCCATGTTGGGAACCACTGGTCTAGTCCAACTGCAGGATTTCAGCACTCAGGATCTCAGCACTGAGTTACTCCCCACCCCAGCAACAAAGCCATCCTTCCTCACTAGGGAAAGTGATTCCTTTTGCACTGGCCTCACCACTAGTCTGGAAGAACAAAAGGCAGTTTCCAGACTTAACCCCAAGATCTGATTTAAAGAAGTGGAAGAAAAAAGAAAACCTTTGACCATTCATTAACTGCAATCATATAAAGGGAAAAGAAAAATTCCTTACAAAGAAAAAAAAAAGCCTTACAGCACGTATGGCAGAGGCATGTAAATTGGGGCTAAATTCTGCAACCACAGAGCAAATTAATTAGACCCTTGTGAAAATTCATGAAAAAGCACCAGAGATTAACAATGTCTATTATTCTTGGCCTTTTATATCAGCTTATTAAAATAAAAAGTAAAATACCCATTAAACATAATGTTTAAATACAATTATACACCTCAGCCCTCCAAAAAGTATCATTTAAGATAACTGCGCAAAATTAACTCAGAAATTCTACAAATTTCTACTTGGGTTTAATTTTATTTCTTGAAAGATAACATGTAATTTTTAAAACACAAAACAAGAACTTTAGTCCTCCTTGTTTTAGGTTACCTTATTGAGAATATTTATTAAGCAGCCAAGTATGGTTTTGATTTCATATGAACCTGCAAATTGTTGGAAATATATGTATAAAAATTTGTATTTTAATACAGGATATGAGTTATAGTTTTGTACAGAATATTAGAATAATAGGATAGTGCAAATGGCATGCCCTTCTGCACCTTATTATCGATATGTCTGTAGAAAAGATAGCAAAACCAGATCACTGTCACCATACATTTTTTGGTACCATATGGCAAAATCTATTCCTTTGCCCAGAGAACTAATATGCTAGAAGTTATAGGGGAAAGTGAAAAGGCTACCAACTTAAAACAAATAAATGCAGCAAAAATAAATTGCAAACTTGATATTTGGGTATGGGGTGACAGTGGGATTAAAAAAAAACGAAAAAAAAAAACCATCAACTTTAGATCTGCAAGTTCCATGGGCTTTTGTTTCCATTTGGAGTATTTTAAAGCAACACTCTCTCCCATGCTTCATTCTGGGCATGATGTGCCATTTGTGAATGTATGTCTTTGCTGGTCTTATACATTCCCTTTCATGGTATACTGCTTTTCTGTGCATAGAAGTTTTTTTTTCAGGTCTTCTAGCTTTGAGCTATTTAGGCTACAATTGTGCTGAAGTGCTTAATATTCACATCTTTTTTTTTTCCTGTGTCAGTGTTAGCAAGAATCTGTTGGAGCCAATTTATTGATGCGCTTTCAATTTCAAACAGAGTTAAAATGATAATTAGCTCTCAGGCAGACTAAAAGGCATTCCCCACTCCACACACACAAAACAAAAGCCAGCACATTGCATACATGTTCCCATGATGTGCACAAATAAGTGAAAAATAGATGCTTATAAAAATACTCAAATTCTGCTATTATGCAGAGGTGACTGGGGATGGAAAAAATCTGAGTCTGTTTGTATGAGTTATTACTATGTGTATGTGGGACAACTAGACCCTCGGTATTAAGAGCTTCAACACCGATGCTTCGGGACTAATGTGTATTTGGTAGGCATCAAGGGAGTCAATGAGTGGACATTTAAATATCCTTAATTTATCCTTCCCTACAAATCATAATTAAACTTCTTAGAAACTGGCCACTTTACTATAGTGCTATCAGGGTTCCAGTAATGTTTTTGTAGGTTTTAAGTATATGCAAGAATATTTACCTCTAATATTATCAAGATAAACATTTTTTCATCTCACCAGAGTAGCCTGTCATTGTTAAATCCTCTATAGAAAGAGAACTCCTTAAATTTATATAGTCGTATTTCACTTGACCGAATATCCAATGGGTATCTGGCCAGAATGAAGATTTGGTTGCAGTGTAACAGAAACAATATTTTCAGTACCACTTTTGCAGTACAGTGATGACTGTAAACTAGCATTTACGTGGATACTAGCCCATGATGCATTACCCAAACTGACCTTTGGGGGAAAATATCAAAAAGCTATTTTCCAATTATTAAAACTTAGTATTCACTGTGTCAAATGTCTTCAGAAGCGCCACTATTAGTGTAAGGGAACATGTATAATAGTATGAACTTTGAGTAGAGTTAAAATTGACAAACATTAAATAACAAATAGAAATTTCATAGCTGACAATTGCAATACTCCTTGTGGCAGGAAACGGAACTGTTTGCAATGACACAAATACATTAATTGCTTGCTCACCGATGAAGTTGTTCCACTCAGAATCAAGATCTCCTTGGTTGGCCAAACAGCCTCTCATGATGTTCGAGCAGTAGTTGTAACATGGCTTCACAGTCACTAGACCCTGGCAGTGGGAGCAGTAAATCATCTTCAGCAAGGCTTGGGTACACTGGGCTGTGGGAGTTACCTGATTTGGGAGAAGAAAGAAACAGTGTTGGGAGCAGAGATAGACACAGAAGTTGCAAGTCTATCAATATAACCTTGAAGGCTTGGCCATGAATTTAACTTAAGAATGAGTTGTGATGGATCACATTTAGCATGCCTGGCCTGCTTACTGAAGAGGTGACATAGAGCAAAGTCAGATAAAAAACAAGGTGTGTGCTGGGAAGAATGATTGGGGGAAGATAGGGATTAACATTACATTCCCTTAAATAACCAAGCTACATGTGACTCCCTGTAAACTCTCACTCCTCCTTCCTGTCTCTCAATCTCTGACAGTCACATATGCACTCTCACTCACATTAAATGACTCAATTATTTCCAAGTTCTCTTACAAATATCTTTCCAGGATCATCCAGGAGACGCAGTAGTAGAGGCTCCTTTACCTGTCCACTGTGCATGGCTTGCTATTATGGCCTCTACCATCACTGTGCCTTGCCAGACTAGAAAACAAGCACACCTTTCTTTTTAAAAACTGCCTTTGAAATTTAACTCACTAATCAAGGTTAGAAGGGTACCTTTGTATGTATTGCATTCTATACCCATAGCTGTGCAGAAGGCAACATTAATGTAATCTACAGAGAAGAATACAAATACATTTAAACTTGCAGTTATGTGAGGGCCTTCTAAAGCTTGGGAGCAATAAAGCAGAGTCCTCAGGGAACACCTAATGAAAAAGGTGGGACTACAGTTAAATTTTGAAGAAGAGATTGGATTTAAGTTATCAGGAAGAACATGCACATTGAAAGCATTAAATGAACAAAAGCTACAGAAGAATGTATCAAGCATATCGTGGCATCTTAGAATGGGGTTGAGGAATTGTGGGAAATAAGGTTGGATACATAGGAAGGAGTGTATGTGTGGACAGAATTTAAAAGGGCTTCAACATCAGGCATAATCAGACAATATATAGACAGGACTCCTAAAAGTTCACAAGGAAGGGGAATAGCTAAGGTGAAAGCAGTACTAAACTAGATTGGACTGGCCACCCTCTACAGAGAAATGAGACTTAGTTTCATCTTCCTACTTTCATAAAGTAAAATTATCTTGGGCATGGAATTGCTAATACCATCCTGTCACTCATTTCCATCTATGCTCAGAAAGGATCCTGGCTAGGTAGCACAGACTGGCTGCTAACCAAATGTTCTGGTCTTCCCATTCTCACTGCCCCACCCTCCTCTTTTGGAGTCAGTATCAGAAGATTAGTTCATTCCTCTCTATCAGTACCAACCAGTTCTGAAAACACAGACTTTTAAAAGCAGATACCACTGCAGAGAACAGATGCAGGGATACAGGGCTATCCAACAGTACACTTCACCTGCTTGGGGTGTGATTCTGCATACCACTTATCAACAGTACCCCAAGGAACAGAAGAAAAACATACCCACTCTTATTGCAAACAGCTTAGAAGAGAGGGAGAAAACATCCAACAACGTAGTAATTATATAGACTAAAGTCAACATTCCCTATGAAGAAGTAGGGTTTTCCAGTAATTTTAACCAGTCCCAAATGTCTTCCTAGCACTAAGTTAGTCTTTTTTACTATATATTGCTATAAAATCTAGGCTAACAAATACCCTAGAGGAATGGCCATTCTATATAGCTAGGTTTTCTGGATAGCTGTAAGTTCATTCCTTTAAATTAAGTCACATATAGTTAAGACTTTGATACTTGTCCACCCCCTCATGTTACAGAGGAGCAAAAAGGCCTGGAAAGAGGAGGCAGCTGAAGAATGGAAGCAGATGAAGAATCATGGAAGTCTTGGCATTGGAAGGGGCCTTAGAGGTGAGAGTACAGCTCTCACATTTAAGGGGTTAAGAAAACCAAAGCCAAAGAGATGAATTGATTGCTGACAGCCACCCTGATACATTTGATTATAGTACTGCATCTTATCAAATCTTTGGATGAAATGATTTCCCAGATGTGTCATGTTTCCCTGCCTTTTAAAACAGAATATATTAAACTAGAGTTTTCATCCAGTTTTCTTCTTTATCTTAGTTTCTGGTTCCACATTGGTGAGACTACTAAATAGCTGGATTTTAGAGAGGTAAAGAGTTATTATGTAAATACCTAAGAAAAATCATATATTGGCACATGTAATTTATTGAATATTATGCTTAAAAGGAAACAATACCCTAGTAAGAAGAAATGTAGAAGGCCAAAGTGTCAACAAATAGTTACTGAGCACCTACTATGTGCCAGGAATTATTCTGGAATATATTTGTAACCAGATAACAAGGCAAGTAGAAATTTCTATTTTAGAATATGTAACCTGTTCTAGAAAATGTGAAGACATTCCAAAATAGTATGGGCCTTTAGAAAATAAACAAGAAATTTTAAATCCAATAGTTACATTCCAGAAACATTTTTTTCAAATGTCCTTTTCTTTTTTAACTCTAGGAAGTAGTCCACTATTTTCTTAGTTCAATTATAAATCCAAATCACTCATGAAGTAGACCCTGTAGTACCCTCTCTGAAAGTAGGTTAATGGTTCAAGTTATAAAAACAGAGACCATAATAAATGACACTGTAGAGTTTTATTTAAAAGAGATTATGATTTCATTTCATTTTTTGGAAATGTAATGGCTCATGCTCTGCATATGATTTGTTGTTTAACTACTAAAAATGATCACAGGAGGAGAATCCAAGATGGCAGCATAGGTAAATACCTACACTGCTGCCTCGTACAACAATTTCAAAACTACAACTAAAAGACAGAATGGACATCATCCAGAACCATAGGAAAGCTGGCGGAGTGGAAATTCTACAACTAGAAAGAAAGAGAGAGGCTCACAGATACCCAGAGGAGCTGCAAAAACCTGAGGTATGAAGATACACGTGTGGAGAGAGAGGGTGCCAGAGAACCTGGCTGGCTTTCTCTGGCGGGAGAGAGACGGAGACTCTAAACGGCATTGAACCCCTTATCCTACGACACTAAACCCCAGATCCAGCCGAAACTCATATGGGGGGAGCCTAGATTCTGAAAAGGGAGAAGTGCACGGAAATTTAGGGGAGTAGCAAAAGATCAGAAGCATAGCACTGCGCAGAGGACAGACTGCTGATTGTGCCGCTGGCTTTCGCAAGTGGGTGGGAGACAGACTCTCCCAACTGCGTCACTTCTAACTCCACTAACCCCCGGGTTTTGGGTGAAACCCTGGGGATCCAGACTCATATGATCCCGGAGTGCAGGAGAGCCAGAAAGGCAGCAGTCTAGAGGCACTGCAAGAGAAAGCGAGCCCGTGCACAGGGACTGCTCCAGCGATTACCCAGTCACATGAGACTCAGGGGCCGTGGAGGGTGGGGCTGACTGGAAGGCAAGGCGGTCCCTTAAGCCGGGAGACTCCACCCATCACAATCTCAACAGAGAGGCTTCTGCAGTTTTGCAAGTCTGGTACTATAAGGCTGAATCCAACACAGAAGTTCTCCCAGCATAGTGAAAATGCCAAGACAAGGGAAGGGATCACAAGCAAAAGAGATGTAGGAAAACAAACGACTGGATATAGAGTTCAAAACCACGCTTATAAGGTTTTTCAAGAATATCCTAAAAAAGTTGGATAAAGCTAGCGAGACCCAAGAGGAGGTGCAAAAGATCCAACTAGAGATGCAAAAGGTCCAACTAGAGATGGAAAAGGACCAACTAGAAATTAAACTTACACTGACTGAAATAAAAAATATTATACAGAGACCTAACAGTAGACTAGAGGAAGGCAAGAATCAAATAAAAAATTTGAAATATAAAGAATCAGAAAACAATCAACTCGAAAAGCAAGAGAAAAGAATCCAAACATGTGAAGATAACATAAGGAGCCTCTGGGACAGCTTCAAGTGTACCAACATCAGAATTGTGGGGGTGCCAGAGGAAGAGAGAGAGCAAGATACCGAAAACCTATTTAAAGAAATAATAACTGAAAACTTCCCACATCTGGTAAAAGAAATAGACTTACAAGTCCAGGAAGCACACAGAAGCCCATATAAAAGGAATCCAAAGAGGACCACACCAAGACACATCATAATTAAAATACCAAGAGCAAAAGACAGAGAATATTAAAAGCAGCAAGAGAAAAGCAGTTCATTACCTACAAGGGAGCACCCATTCGACTGTCAGCTGATTTCACAACAGAAACTATGCAGGCCAGACGGGAATGGCAAGAAATATTCAACATGATGAATAGCAAGAACCTACAACCAAGAATACTCTATCCAGCAAAGTTATCATTCAGAATTGAAGGGCAGATAAAGAGCTTCACAGAGAAGAAAAAGCTAAAGGAGTTCATCAACTCCAAACCAGTATTATATGAAATGCTGAAAGGTACTCTTTTAGAAGAGGAAGAAGAAAAAGGTAAAAGACAAAAAAATATGAACAACTAATACATATCAACAAGTGAATCTAAAAATTAAGTGAATTAAAAATTTGATCAACAGAATAAACTGGTAAATATAACAGACTCAGGAGCACAGAAAGGGAGTGGACTGATAATTCTAAGGGGGGAAAGGCGTGAGGGGTGTACAGGGAGAGACTGGACAAAAGTCATACACCTATGGATGAGGTCAACGGGAGGGAGGTAAGGGTAGAGGGAAGGGTGGGAGATGGGTGGAGGGGACCTATGGAGGGGAAAAAAGAGAAACAAATGTAATAATCTGAATAATAAAGATTTAATTTAAAAAATGATCATAAGTAAGTACGTAGCTCTAACATGCTGTGGAAACACTAAATAATACCATAACTGAGAAGAGAAATGGGGAAGGTATAAGAAAATTGGGATGAGAAAAGATATATGAAATATAAAAGTTGGAGAAAATCTGTCTTCTGTCTCACAAGCACTAATAAGACCACCAGGAAGTATTTTAAATATAGGGAAATCAGAATCCAGGAAATAAACTCCTCATGAGGGATGAAACCCTAGTACACTGAGTGGCCAGATTATTATGATCTCTGAACGCATAATAATCTGGCCACTCAGTGTGTGTGTGTGTGTGTGTGTGTGTGTGTGTGTGTGAGAGAGAGAGAGAGAGAGAGAAACTTGGTGCATGAATTTGTGCATTGGTGGGGTCTGGCCAGCCTGGCCAAGGGGAGGGGACATGGGCAATTGGCTAGCTTACCTGGTTGAGGGGAAAATTAGCCTTTTATTATATAGGATATATACTGAGTGGCCAGATTATTATGTGCTCAGAACCACAAACACAAAGAATGAATTAATGTTCTGAAAAGAGAAAATGTTTCATTAATTCCTACGGTTTCATGATCATGAAAGTATTGATGTCCAAATTCAAAAGAAAAATATTCTGTTATTTGTAAGAATAACTTGTGTATTGATAACTCCCACTGGATTTTATTCACTTATATGATATACATATGTTCCAGGCTCTGTTCTAATGCTTTATACATTTTAAGTCATTTAAGCCTTAAAAAATAATATGAGTTGAGTTTATAATTTCATTTCACAGATGCAAAAGCAGAAGCCCAAAGATATTAAGGTGCTCACACCAGATCTTCCAGTAAGTGGCGAAGACTTGAAACCCAGAAGTTTGATTATAGAACAGCAACACTGGACTTCCTTGATGGTTATCTGAATGATCTCTTTTCAACAATAAAGCATAGGAACCCCAAGGGAAATACATTTAGCTAGACCTTCTCTGTAGTTCCTAGGCCTACTACAGGGTATCCACATACAGTGAATACTCAGTATGAGGCTGGATGTTTCCTAGTAAAAATTTGCAGTTTTTAAATATATGTTCGATGTGGAACAATATTGAATGGATACTTGGATAATATTATGTTGTTTAATAATAAATAATGAATTATTCAGTCAATGCTGTATCCTTCCAAAGGTTCAATATGCTACAGGGGTAACAAAAATATGAACACACACACACACACACACACACACACACACATGAATATAGATATATAGATTTAGATATGTAATACCACTCATCATAGCCTGCTCAAGTCAAAGGCACAAGTAAACACTGCTAAATATGGAGAGAAAAGATTTCACTTGAGTAAAACAAAAATGAAAACAACACATTTACCAAATTTTTAACATTTTGAAAGAATTTCAGCTAAATGCAGCAGTGGTTTCCAATTTCTGCTAGAAAGTGGGATGTTATTTATAGAAGAAAGGGGTTTTGACATTATTTATATGAAATTGAGGGGGTTTTATCTGTTTACTTGGGGGAAGGAAGCAGAATGATAGAAAGGGATCATCATCTGAACTCAATACTTCTATATTAACAAATCAAAATCTGAGTTACTGACCCATAATGACAATACTTAATAGCTAATTTTCAAGCCTTATAAAATCCATCAAAACTCACTAAGGGCTTTCTAAATGTTAGGGTTAGGAGTCACCTTATAATTTAGATTTTAGAAGCCAGTCTATGTTTCATGGTCAAAGTCAGTGGGGGAAAGAATCCTGATTTCCTGTTTAACTTACTAAGACTCTTTTTAAAATACTCATTCCTGCCTTCCTTGAGATATTCATTTAACATGATATCTGCGCATCATTTCTTCTACTAAAAGCCTTTGCAGAAAAGTCCCTTTCTCTACAAAGACTCTTCTAATATGAATGGAGACTTTCTACAAAATAATCTGCATTTTCCAAACACCACATTAAAAACAACTGCAAGCATCCCGAAAAAAGAAAAACTCTGGAGCAGTACTCTTCATGCAGCCTGGATTTCATTTCAGTAATTCAGAATGAGCCTTAAGCCACATTACACAGTGATGGCAGTCAACATGCTGCACTGAAGTTAAAAAACACATTTCCTTTTGGTTTCTTCCAGTTCCAAATATACATTCTGCTGCAACATTTTTTTTTCCTGAATAGTACCAAACAAGCAGAAAAAGTCTAGATTTTATCTGTTGCTTGGTAACATAAGCACCCCAATAAAAAAATAACAGGAAATATTTCCAAAAATTATGTTAAAAGAAAAAGAGATACGATACCGAAACGTAGTGAGAAGTGATGAGTTTATTTAACAACTTTCTAATTAGTTTTGAAGTCAATATACATACAAAGAAAGGAGGATGAGATATTCCTACTTCTTTGATAACAGAATGTTAAAGACATAAAAAAAATATATGGAATAAGCTAGAATTCATTAAATGTTTGTAGATACATTGTAGTTAAAACTGAAACTGCATAAATACTTAAAAATATGCCTTGCTTTGCGTTAAATCATTAGACTCACGACCTAGAAATCAAAGCATCATTGCATTAGTCCCCTTGTAGAAGACTATTTGTTTTGAGAATATATAATCTCAATTTATTCAGTCCTTAACACTTTCCACACTCCTAACATCACCATCTCCATTGCCACCATAGTTAGAGTCCCACCTTCTTCCTGCAATTCCAGTTACTGGGTTGGAGTGAAAAAGAATATTAAGGGCTAAATAAATGTTTACACTTTGCATCTTAAAAGCTTTTTATATTGACCATTTATAAAAGTTTTATTTATAATGATCCAGGGAAGTGAGAAAATAAATTGTGTAGTACTCTTTAGGTGTTGGGCATTTTAAATGAAGTGAAATGGAGGGGGGAGAAATGGAAATTGTTTTCAAGGCAGGACAGTCATTAAGACATCACAATAGAAAGGTACCGATTTCTAATTATAGCCCCTGTAGTTTGGGGTGGGGATGCAGACATAGCCCAATTATGTCAGTGTTAATTGAAACCATGAGAATGTGACTCTCTTTGGCATAGGAGTTATTAATTTTCATGGTGCATGTA
>PVJN01048816.1:0-15428 GCA_004026805.1 Lasiurus borealis
CTGCCAGTCAGCCTGATCACCCCCAACCACTCCCCTGCCAGCCTGTTTGTTCCAAACTGCCCTCCCTGACAGGCCTGATCAACCCTAACTGCCCTCCCCTGCTTGTCTAATCCCTCCCAATTTCCCTCCTCTGCTGACCTGATTGCCCACAACTGCCTTCCCATGCAGGCCTGGTCCCTTCAAACTGCCCTCTCCTATTGGCCATCTTGTGGTGGCCATCTTGTGTCCACATGCAGGCAGAATCTTTGACCACTTAGGGGCAGCCATCTTATGTGTTGGAGTGATGGTCAATATGCATATTACTCTTTTATTAAATATGATAGAAGTCTGCTGCAATAGTGGGGGCCAGATGGTTTGCCCAGATCAGGATGGGGCTTCCTTTGGGGTATGGGCGGCCTGCTGAGGGGCCTGTAGTGGTTTGTAGGCTGACCACACCCCCTAGTGACCCAAGCAGAGACCCTGGTCTCTGAGATTTATTTATTTTCTAGAATTGAAACTTTGTTACCTTGAATGGAGGCTTGGGCCCATCAGGGTGTGTGGAAAGCTTGGTTTCTTCCATCACCGGGAGAAACCCAAGCCTCCCTTCTCCATGGCAATAACTAATTTGTTTTGGGTTAATTTGCATACTGCCTTTTGATTGGCTGGTGGGGATGGCTTGTTGATGAAGCAGAGTGATGGTTAATTTGCATATTATGCTTTTATTAGATAGGATTGAAATTTAGCATTTGGGCGAATCTTGAAATAAGTACTCAATTATATTTTGTTCTCAATAATCCCCATCATGCTCTCACCTCTCTCCTTAGTTAAGATTTTCACCCATTTTTAAAACATCTGTTTTGAAAACATCTGATCATTTTCACAATCATTTTCCTACAACTTACATCTGGAAAGCTTCCTTACCTAGTTAATTAAACCTAAATATCTAAGTGATGCACCTGAGCACATATCCAGGGATTGAGTGGAAAAAAAAAAATGAAAAAGAGTGAAAAAAAACCTCATAGACAGAAACATCTCATGAATAGGAACAACAGTGTGCTGACTTCTCAAGGGTGGGGGGTTGGGTTGAGGTGGAGGTGGTTATAGGGAAGATAAATGGTGATGGAAAAAAATAGAATAAAATGTTCTTTATCCATTTAAACTTTTTCTGTTTGGAATTTTCATCCTTGAATCAGCTTTGTTGCTTAATCCTGCTCTAGTATCTCTGTGCTCTGGACTTGGTTAAGACAATGCATGCCTGTCTGACAGTGTTCCCCAACTTCTAATCTCAGAGAATGGTAGCCAGGGTATTAGTATTTCCTTTCCAAAAGGTTATAATTTTAATTAATTTTCTCTTATTAACCATCTCCATTTTGTAAGAGGTTCTTTAACATCACAATTTTTTATAGCCTTCTTTCAGATAAATGGACTTTATAAGGCCTATATTTACGTAATTGAAGGAAACTCCTCAAGCATTATTTTTCTTCCTCCACCCCCCAGCAGTTTGAGGAAACACTGGGGAAATCTAATATAAAGTGATTTTGTTCCTTCTGAGAGCCCAGTTCAGCCAAACACTCATCTACCATATGATACAAAAAGTCAAAATTGACCTCAGCACAGCAGTCCCTGTATGGCACCCTGGTATGGAATTTCATGAGTTCAGCTGTTGATGCCCCTTTTCCTTTGTTTCTCCCTATTTGTCACGTTCTGTTGCTTTAGAGAGCCTTCACAAATTAGCTCCTTTATCTCCCTTGAAACCCTTTCTAGTGTCAGATACTGGTGTTAGTTTCAGACTGATTCCTGAATCTAAAGAGTGGGAATGACTGTTTTGTTTCCCTCAGGACATTCGAGGTTCAAATGAGGATACTGCCAGAATGCAATTGGACAAACTGTTCACACCACCTGGGAATGATAGGACTTTGCTTTTTTACAGCCAGAAAATTGTATCTCTAAGCCACAGTAATTGGTCTATGACTGCAAGGACCATGGTTTTTCTTTGGCCTGTAGAGTGCAACATTGGGTATTTCCATTGAAAGATAGATGCTAATAGTGCTTTGCCTGTTGAAAGAATACTCTAGATACTGATAAAGTTTATAGGACTTATTGTAGGTTTGTAGGTTTTATTATACAGTGTAGATTCATCACAATAATAATAATGGTTTTATATTAAATAAAGGAGACCCTGCATTGCCCTTTACCATGGGTCTATTATTACAGCTAGATAGCGCATTTACTCTATCTGACATCCTAGCAGCAGAATCACTATAGCATGTATTTGGTCTGTAATGCCTTTCTTCATCCAACATCCAGTTCTTTTTTTTTTTTTTATAATCACCCTGACTGTTCCCTTCTCTTGATACATTCATCTCCACCTTTTCCCTGAACTTTGGGCAATGAATCTTTGCAGCATACACATGCTATCTAACAAAAGAGTAATATGCAAATTAACCATCACTCTGCTACACCCAGAAGTCATCATGCTCACAAGTCAATCAGGAGCAAGTATGCAAATTAACCCCAGCCAAGATGGCTGTGGCCATGAAGTGAGCATAAGGGAGGCTTGGGTTTCCCCAGCAATGGACAAAACCAAGCTCTCCACACACCCTAGCAGGCCAAGCCTCCACTCAAGACTAATAAGTTACAATCATAGAAGATAAATAAATCACAACAAAAATGGCAGCATCCATGGAGGTGGAGAGAGCAGGAGACTAGGGTTGGCCTCAGCGATGGAGGGAGCCATGCTTCTGCAGCCCTGGCCTGTCCTGGCCTATGCTTAAGGCTACAAAATTTCAATTAAAGAAGGTAAATAAATCCTAACAGAAATGGCTGTAGCCATGGAGCAAGTGGGAGACTTGGTTCTGTTCAAGGCTACAAAGTTTCAGTTGTAGAAGATAAATACATTCTAGATACCAGGGCTTCTACTCGGGTCACCGGGGGTGTGCCCAGCCTGAATACCACCACAGGCCTCTTGCCCAGGCTGCCCCAGGCCCCAAGGGAACCCCCACCCTGATATGGCACACCCTTTAGGGAAAACCAGCTGGCCCCCATCCTTGTTCCAGATCTCTGTCCTATCTAATAAAAAAGTAATATGCAAATTGACCATCATTCCAACACATAAGATGGCTGCCCCCATGTGGTCAAAGATCCTGCCCCCATGTGGACACAGGATGGCTAGCAGGGGAGAGCAGTTGGGGGCAATCAAGCCTACAGGGGAGGGAAGTTAGGGGTGACCAGGCCAGCAGAGCAGGGAAGTTGGGGGTGTCCAGACCTGCAGGGAAGGGCAGTTGGGTGGGACCTACATCTGCAGAAGGGGGGACTAGGCCTGCAGGAAAGGGCAGTTTGGGGTGACCAGGCCTACAGGGGAGAGTAGTTAGGGGAAAACAAGCTGACATGGGAGCAGTTAGGCATCAATAAGACTGGCAAGCAGAAGCTGTTAGGGACAATCAGGCACACAGGCAGACAAGCAGTTGGGAGCCAGCAGTCCTGGATTGTGAGAGGACATCCCAAGAGAGGTCCCAGTTTGGAGAAGGTGCAGGATGGGCTGAGGAACCCCACCCCCTATTCATGAATTTCATGTCCCAGGCCTCTAGTAGATTTATAAAAACATAAAAAAAAAATTTCAGGGATTAGAAGAGAGGAAATTTGGGAATTAAAAATTACATTGAGCCTTAGTTGTTTTGGCTCAGTGGATAAAGCGTTGGCCTGTGGACTGAAGGGTACTTTGTTTGATTCTGGCCAAGCCATATAACTGGGTTGCAGGTTCCATGTTTCTATTTCTCTTTCTCCCTCTTGCTTCTTTTCTGAAATCAATAAAAATGTATTTAAAAATGACATGGAAATATGATTGAATTGAATGAGCCAACAAAAAAGCCAAATAAGTAAACAAGATACTGTATTTATTGTAAAGAATATATACATATACATATACATATACGTATACTTATACATATACATAAACACACATGCCTAGGCAACTGAAAGACCAGTCTACCAGTTGCTATGATGTGCACTGACCACCAGGGGACAGATACTCAATGCACAGGATTGGGCTCCCTCCTGAGTGGATCAGGCCTACAGGGATCAGGCCGAAACCGGTTATCCAACATGTCCTGAGGGGTCCCAGATTGCAAGAGGGTGCAGGCCAGGTTGAGGGACACCATTGGTGCATGCACCTGTTCAATGGCCCTCTAGTATTAATATATTTAGCTGCTGAATCCAGGATAGCTAAAGGTTATTTTTTATTAAGTATTAATTTGTAAGTCATTATTTTTTATCCACATATCTAGGTCACCAGGTTATATTTTGACTTACCATTATTTCTTTAATTTATTCACCTAGTTTATAAGTTTTGCTTATCCTCTGATTAAAAATCACTGGTTCTGATCTATAAAACCTTTAAGATTGCAACTTACCCTAATTATATTTAAACAGGGAAGAGGTTTGGCTATTGTATCTGAAAGCTAGTGAAAGTTATGCTGCCCTGCATATACAGTACTTGAGGTTAAAGAGATAATGCAGTTGAGGTGTTAAGCCATTTAGTCTGCTATGCGATCTATTTTATTGATATTCCCACAACTCTTAAAAAATGTGATAAAACTAATATATATATATATATATATATACACACACACACACACATATATAAAATTGATTTTTTTTGAAAACTGGAAAAAAGGGCTGAGATTCCTGTTATGTTGATATGGCAGGTGGACAATTAGGTCATAGAAGCAGATTAGGCTCAGGATTATATGTCCCTAGAAAGAAGCAGATTGCGGGGAAGGCTTTGTTTCAAGACCATCAAGTTAGTTTTTCTAAGTCACTTTCACTAGCTCTTCCAGAAGCAGGTCCCCCCTTGCTGATACTGATAGAGCTAAATTAGATTGACTCCATGAAGTTCTTTCTGTTACTGTCATGATGTTTCCTTTGTTCTGTACCCACCATTCTGCAACTCACCCTGCTGCCCCTCCCTGTAAACCTTGTGCATGTAACAGTTGCACAAACCTGCCAATAGGAATGCAGAGAAGTGGACTCAGCCCGAATTAGGCAAACTGCTCAGTATCCCTGCATAACCAGATCCCTGATCCTGCCCCCTGACCAGTCCACGGGGGCCTTGGATGTTCCCCTGCCCACTGCTGTAAAGCCCTGCCCACCAGAGCACGCTCTCTCTCTATCACAGCTGTGCGGGTGATTGCTGGAGATGAGAGCTCCTGCTAACGCGAATAAAGGTTCTTTTGCTTTTGCATCGGGCTCCTCTCCTTCCTGGTGGGTCTTGGGGATCCTGAACAGTGGGCAGGCACAACAATACCTGGGTCATGCAACCCATTAAGTAGCTTCAGACATAGCACCAATATCAGACCAAGGAGGAAGAATGTCAAATGATTCCGTTGCAATTTACAGTGAAGACACAGAGTCTAATACATGCTATGTTTGTATGCATGTTGTTCCAAGGCTGAATGCTTCCAACCACTGCTGTATATGTGAAAAGTAAATATTTAATGAAGTAGCAGGGAGCTCTTACTCTAGAAAGCTGCATAGATTTCTTCCCCTTTTGAAGAGGTTTTTCTTCTGAGCATTTCTTGCTTTAAGATCCTTGTTTTCTAAGAGCGCCTTTTACTTTAGGGCAAATAATGATTTAGATGCAGGCACTTCTTCAAATTAATTTTAAAAAAGCAAGGCAGTTTTGGAATTAATTTGAAGATAAATCCGTTTGTACATTGCTAATAATAAAAGGAAAACAACAAATAGTTCAAGTACAGCATTTGTCACTTGCAGAGATTTAGGTGAGGTGTTCTACATAAAATTAAATTTGTTTTTTGACATTTTCAATTGGACACTTAGAAAATGCATATTATTGATATAAGAACATTAACTTTCATTATGTTGGTTCTGAGACTAAGTCTCCTAAATTTAATATTTTTAGTTTTTGCATCAGAATTTGAATATCTAACCATATTTTTTTGTTGTTTATTGTTCTGGGTGATGATAAATTGTTTTAACAGAGGTTCAGGATTTTAAGAATATAAATAATTTGTAAGTTTCTTTCTTTCTTCTAAAATGGCTCAGAGGTCAGTAGTCTAAGGCATGTGGGATAAGCTTTGTTCCCTGGGGATACTGAAAGATCCAGATTCCTTGAATCCCATAGCTCTTTCATATCCTAGATTTGTGGCATCCATAGTGAGGACAGCAAGCTCATTAGTTTACAGAAAGAAGAAAGAAGACACCCAAACATGGATTTGAAGAAGGCAATCTAGACTCTGTTTCACCATTGTTTTCTTTCATGCCAGACCCACCTGACTCGGTCTTATTGCCTTAGCTACTACAAAGGGCTGGAAAATACACACCCTAGCTGGGTGGCTCTGTGCTCTTATGTTAAACCTCAAGGCCTTTTCTTTTACACAGAAGGAGAGAATGCAAATGAGGAACCATTAAAAGCCTTTGCCATGCTAATAATTCTCCCTTACTTTTTAAAAGTATTAATATATCAGCTTGGGGATTTGGGAACTACTTTTTCCACATGTCTTTTTTTTTTTTTCTCCATGTTTTTTTTTTTTTTTATCTTTCCATTTGGTTTATATTTCACTTAGGATTTGTTTCCGAAGGGAACTGTGTACACTTTCTGCTTTGAGTAACTGAAGAAAGTTCGTAATGAGAAAGACAATAATCATCTGAGGTTGTTTTTTATTTTTGTTGGTTTTTTTTGGCGGTCTAGTTTATTAGCTTTGTTTTTCTGTTGCTCCCCACTTTTTTTTTATTGGTTGAAAATCAACTTTTCTCATGGATTAAAGTTTTCACTATAAGCAAACTAATTTATGTATATTGTGGACATGGTTCTGTTATACAAAATTAATGTTGCCAGGGCATATAAGTAGGAAGTATTCTAAATGTTATCTATTGTAATGCAGTGAAGAGAAAACCCCAGGCTAAGGCCATACCACCCTGAAGGTGCCTGATCTCGGGAGCTAAACAGGGTCCAGCCTGGTTAGTACTTAGTCGGGAGAATTTCACAGTATATCCTTCAAAAGTTGATGCCTGTTGTGATTGAAACACTTTGTATCAGATGGTTAATACATTGTAGTAATAATTCACCAAGCGATGAGGCATATTGTACAATTAAAATTCATTATTTTTCACTGACACTATCTGTTTAGTTAATTTTTTTAAAGTATTTGTATTGTAGTAGCATCTGCCTTTGATAAACAAGCCCAATTTCTTCAATCTATACCATGTTTCCCCAAATTCCTGCAATTGTAGAAATAATAAACATAAAAACCATTCCCACTTGTATGTGTTTTGGAAAATCATGAATCTGGAATATGAAGAAGCCATGACAATTAATGAGTGACAATTTATGGCAAGTCTTTGCAGAGGAGAAGATAATAAAAATGCTGCTAAGAATTCTTGAGGTTGAATCTGATTCTGCTACTTAAGGGCATGAATTCTAATTGTTCCAACTTCTTCATCTGAAGATGGAGAGTGTAATACTATATTCTTCAAGTTTTTATGAGGTTTAAATTAGTTATTTAAGCCATTCTTGGTATACCAGATAGCCTATATAATAAAAACTAATATGCAAATCGAACGAATGGCAGAACAACTGGTCGCTATGACACACACTGACCACCAGGGGCAGATGCTCAATGCAGGAATTGCCCTCTGGTGGTCAGTGCACTCCCACAGGGAGAGTGTTACCAGAGCTGGGCTCATGGCTGGCAAGCACAGCAGAAGTGACAGGAGCACTAGGGAAGCAGGGTCAGTAGTCAGACCTAAGCAGTAGTCAGATATCCCCTGAGGGGACCCGTACTGTGAGAGGGTGCAGGCCAGGCTTTGGGACACCTCCCCCCACCCACCTGCTGCCCAGTGCATGAACGTCATACACCAGGCCTCTAGTATTAAATAATTATGCAAATATAGCATCAATATAACCCATGTATAAAAATATGTAAATTTTTTCTGTGTAAAATCCTCTGTCATGAGTGACCAGGCAATTCCTCTCTGTCCTTTTCTTGGCACTTCTTTCTCTTCTTCCATTCTCTTGTTCTCCTTCTGAAAGTGATGTTGAACATGCATATCATATCTAGGATGTTGCTAGTACACATATTACCAAGAATTCCATTGCTCTGCAAATAATGAGGTTAGTTTTTAAAATAGAGACCATCCCTATCTCAATCACAAAGTGTTCAAAAACATCTATTTTCCATTCAGGATAAAGTTCAGTGGAAAAATTTCAGATGTAGCTCTTCAGCCTCCTGCTGTATTTCATTTTTGTTTTTCTGACTCTCCATTTCTTCTGAAAGGTGGCCTCTTAAATGATCTCTGGCTTGTACATTACAGAGAAGTGATTTTGTGGCGGGTTACTCTAAAAAAATATGTCCTTTGTTATCTATCATTTAATTTATGGAATATTATTTTTCTCACTAAACAATTCACACTGGAGAGAATGAACCACTCAGAGGCTGCCACATCACTTGATCTCAGCATGTGCTTTGTTTTACAGTTTAATTAATGGTTCCATGTTGGGCTGCACCTAGAGTTTTAGGACCCAATTTTATATCCCAGCTCCTCTGTATCCCAGTTATGTTATTCGCTGGAATTCAGGTTCCTCACCTTTTAGGGTTTAGTTTCTTATCAAACATAATGACTTAAAAAACACTACTTCATAGTGTTGTTATTTGAATTAAACTGCATATACAGGACTGTCAATATGCACATCTTATATCTAGACTGTCTATAGACTAATATAGTGATTCATTGTATTATTTATCATAGTATTGGACACATAATAAAACTTTACACACTATTTGTTTTCTTTTTCCTATGAAATACATGACAATGAAGAGTTTACTCATCCCTTGTATCAGATGAACTAATTGCTCAATTGTTAGAGTAACAGTAATGAGATGTAGATTATTGTGTGATTATTGGGATAAATGTGCTGTGGGTTGAAATAGTCATTGTATTTCCAAGAACAGATTAAACAGATACTGAACGTTTGCTAACATTATGGAATTTATATTTCTTTAAGGTACTAGACTGAAAGGCAAAATATTAAAACAAGTTTTAAAATTATACTTGCTGAATGTAACTAACAAGAATACAGACAAATAGCTAAACTAAAGCCAATGAGTAGAATTCAGAAAAATTTATTTTAGTTAAGAAAATATCCTTAACTCTAAGATTCAACTATTTTTATAGATGCAATTCCAAGAGTTTTTTTTGTTTGTTTGTTTTTAAATTAAAAAGTCATACGACTTAAGTATTGGGAAGATTCCCAATGGTGAAATATCTGCAGAGACACTAAAGACATTGAAGTATGTTACAGCTTGTGTGTGTGTGTGTGTGTAAATAAAAAAATATTGTTAATTCAAACATAAAACATACTTATTTCCTCTTGCCAATACTAATTTTATTTTTTAGAGTTTTCTGCTATCATCACAAAGCCTTCTTATTTGTTATTTGGTGAAATATAAAACAAAAAGAAATGCAATCAGCTTACAATTTGCCATGCATTATACTGTAGCTAGAATTGCCAGATAAAATATAGATGCCTAGCTGAATTGAAATTTTAGATAAAAAACAAAGTTTTTCAGTATAAATATGTCTCCAGTATTAACATTCTTATTTGCTAAATCTGACAGTCTTAACTGTAATATATGCTAAACGCTATTTCCACTGTGGTTAGAACATTTAATATTTTATATTTGCATAATATATACAATAAATTTTTGTTCTGCAGCCTTTTCTTTGGTACCAGTTTCTCCTCATTGTGTTATCTCAGTGCAAGATTGCAATTATTAATAGAAGCTCATATCTAAAGAATGCTTTGCCATTATTTTAAATATGTATTTATCTATATTAAGACATATACTATATTATCGGTGAAAAAAATCTGCATTGAAGAAGAGAATGCTTTTCCCAGTACCTAGCTAAGCATAAATAGACTGCAGGCATGTATACATTCACAGCCCAATGAACATATTCCTAAAATAAGTCCTTGGTATAGATTTTTTTTTACTGGTGCATTCAAATGTACATTTTATAATTGGTTTGTTTTCTTCTCAAGTCAGTTAAGCCCTTCTTGAACCATTTTCTTCCATGGTGAAACAGGCAGTTAATTCAAAAAACTGCTACTAATTTCTTAACATTTACTTTCTTACTACTACTAGTATTATCCTACTACTAATAAGCTCGCTTAAATACATTCTCTATATTTTTAATTCATTATTGGTTTAGAATTCAGGTTTGGAATGTAAAATGTCCCTGATAGCAATATACTAAACTGCCTTAAAGAATAGGATGTTTTATTTTCCAGTTTCTATGAAAACTTAAGTGAATTCTCAAAACCTCTTCTTTAAAAGAAAATTAAGTTATACAGACATGAGCAGAGCAAAGACAATGAACTGGATACAGAAACTCACCAGAGCAGAAAGAAATCCCTGAATGCCTAGCAAGGGGCAAAATTGGGAAAACAGTCCTCCCCTAGCACGTCAGTTTGGACTCCTGATCTTTCAAATCACTGGTCTGGAGATAGAGACCCTCCTCGAGATAACATCTGGGCTTCAGTTATATTTTACCACAGAGCCCAGAAAAGCAGCAAAACCACTCAGGTGATACTATGGCTGCCCCCAGTCCCCTACATGGACTAATGCCCCCCTGTCTGGGCACCAACGTAACCCTGAAAGAGCTCAGGTGGAAAGCTGATGAATATTCTATTGAGATCCTTCCCTGAGCCCTCCCCTAAGATTTCCCCCTGCAGAGCGTGCCAGAACCATTTCCTTCCCTGCTTCTTCCCTCCAAGGGGTTCCAGGAGACTTGCAATCAGGGGAGCAGTGGGCAGCAGCAGGCCCTTTTCTCCTGCTTCCCAGTGAGCCAAAGCAGCCCAGCCTCGGCTCTCCTGTTGTTTCTTCTATACCCTTCATTGTGTCACTGTCCTGAGTGTGTGTGTGTGTGTGTGTGTGTGTGTGTGTGTATGTATTTTTTAAATATATATTTTATTTAATTTTTATAGAGAGGAAGGGAGAGGAAAGAGAAGAGAGATAGAATGCTAGAAACATCAATGAGAGAGAAACATCGATCAGCTACCTCCTGCACACTCCCTATTGGGGATGTGCGCACAACCAAGGTAAATGCCCTTGACCAGAATTCAACCTGAGACGCTTCTGTCTCCAGGCCAACACTCTATCCTCTGAGCCAAACTGGATGGGGCCTGAGTATATTGGGCATCATGGATCCAATACCCTTTGAATCAGTAGTATGTAGCCCTCCCTTTTGGAGATCCCCATTCCCATGAGAAAAAAAGAAATCAATTTTTCTTTATTCACTGACTAAGAAAGCTATTTAGGCTGCCCGTGCACCACTGACTTTAACCTTTCAGTTAGTGTATAGGGTTCCTCTAGAACTCTGAGGAGACAGGTTTATTGTCTCTGGTTATAAAGGTGATTGTCAAAGGCATTGTTATGAAGTGTGAGAAGTATATTCATATAGAGGAAAGACTAGTTTAATATTTTTGTCTTTATAATTTCTTTTTTTTTTCTGAGCTAGTAACTGCAATAAAAATGAAGTCAAACTTATTCTGTACTGTGATATATGTTGAAATTTTAGTCTTTGGGCTATTCTAGGGATAATAAATGACAGTATATTATGTATATATATTGTATCTCTGATGAGTCATATTAAACATAAAATGCCCTGAAAGTGGGGAAGGTTAGAATAAAATATTTTTTATTGTTATATTTTAGTACAAAATTACAATCTCAAAAACTAAAATCTTGTCAGTGGCTTGCTGGCTCTGGCATGCACTGACACCGCCCCCTAGTGGTGAGATAGCCTGTCCATTGTGCATTTCTCTTATTCCCACCCATTTTTTTTTTTTTTTTTTTTTTTTTTTTTTTTTTTTTTTTTTTTTTTTTTTTTTTTTTTTTTTTTTTTTTTTTTTTTTTTTTTTTTTTTTTTTGGTGGAGGGGGAAGGACAATAAGGACTAAGAACCAAAGTAAGTAATTAAAGGTAAAGATGAAATAAGAATTTTAATAATTAAATTTTGTTTGTGCTACTCACCATTCCCCAAAAAAGTGTAGTAAACAAATTTAAAAGTTCTGAATGAATGGATTAATTTGGATGGTAAATTCAACAAATATCCTAACTATTCCTTATATTTAGAGTTACCTTTCATAGAAATAGGAAAATAAGAATTTTAGTACTTTAATCTGCCATTTTAAGTGAAGTTATATTTAATAATTGTACCCTTTGTATTTTAACTCTCCAAAGATATACACCACTGAGTACTTAATCTACTTAAGGTATTACCCATAAGGATTAACTTACTTTACTTTAGATTTCTATAATAGCATTAGCATTTTTTAAAAGTGCACTGTAAGTTTTGGTATGGGAGCACTGTGGGAAATAGGGTCAAATGGTATTAACAAACTATATAGAATGAGAAACTAGGCATGGGTGTGTTATTTTTTTTTCCCTTTTTGCTTTTCACACCAAACCCTAGATTGTTTCTTTAGAATTATACATAATAAATGAGTTTTTTGATATGTAATGCAGTTAACAGTCTTACAAATAAAATATTGGGTCATTAGTTTTTGTTGTATATGGGTATGTTTTCCCACCTAAAGTATAGTTGCAGGTTTTAATATTTTTTTAAATTTTATTACAAAACCATGTCCTACTATGACTATTTTTAAGGAATATTGCTATGCTGTTTTATTTCTTAAAACTATCCATTGCATTTAAAAGATTTGAGACCATAGTAGAAATAATTAATATTATATATTATAAAATAAACATCATGTATAATTATATCAGAGATTGTTCTTTGGAGAGCACCTCTGTGGGATGCTAATATATGTTTCCACTATAAAAGAATACTATGCTGAAAAAAAAAAAGATTTGAAATGTTTAAAAAGGCTTTTTTTTACCATAGATATTTTAGTATCTTCCACATTTTAATGTGAAAGCTCTCAGAAAAAGGGATGGAGAATGCAGTGTTTTCCAAATTAATCTAATGCAGAAATTTTGCAAGCAGTATACAGTTGAAGTAATGTGGAAAATGCTGACCTCTGTGTTTCTTCACATTCTTTGAATGTTTTCTTCTCCATGATTTCCACATTGTGTTTTTTGTTGATATACATGCACAGAAGTGCGTAAGGTCAGATAGCTGACTGATAATGGAGTAGGACAGACTTTCCTCCTAAGAGCATGCAATGGGAAAATCTCTCCCTGAAGGTGAATAGTTCTCACCCCCTACCGCTTATTGGAAGGACATCTATATCACTTTAATGTGCCCCTTAAGCTGCTACCTACAGTCACAACAATTTCGCTCAGGTATTAAATACAGCCTTAGCTCCAGGGTAAGATCTGAAGGAGCTTGTGATGCCGGCCTTCTTCTTGGGGAGGTCAGGAGCATGCTGGAGCATACAACATCATCCTTTTTCTTAAATGACAAGCAAAGCAAATGACTATATTATTGTAGAACTTCTCCCTAAACCTCTCTCCTCTGCGGAAATTAATATTGCACTTTTTGTTTTTATATATTTTAAAGTTGCATATCCAATATTCTAGGAACTGGGAAAAAATTTAAAAGCTTAATGCTTTTCTATGGCAGCTATTAAAAGTTTCATTTTCACTGTAACATTTATATTTCATATTAGAGACAATCTTCAAATCAATTAAACCATAATACATATTCAGAATATTGAGGACTTCAGCATGAGAAGTTGCATAATTTTCTTGCAGAAATTATTATTTTTTAAAATATAGTCAATAATTTTTCATGTTTTTAATAGCAATTAAATGCATCTTCACGATTCTACCTTCTCGTAAAGTTAAGACCTAAATTATTAAATGTCCCATTGATATGAGTTCATTAAAAGTTTGAACAGTTACTTACAAAGTCATATTGTGAAAGAAGTTTTATTATTCTTAGGTATCCAGCAATAATAAGAATATTATGTCTTATATCAATATACTTTTAAGGAACTTATGTCTGTATAAAGCTTGGGGCATTTTTTCTTGAAAAGCTAAATGTTTTCCCATGGAGGTATAGATCAGGGCTCAGATTGTAGTTCTGGTTGCAAAACTCTGAAATAAAACAACTCTGTATTTTTTAATTGTTTTCTCCAAATATTTCCTCATTTTACTTGTGCAGAAGCCCAGTGAAGGAAGCAGAGTACTAATTGTTTTCAATTTGGAATGCTATAAATTATTTGGATTATATGTAAGGTGTAGGATTTATTTAAATGAAAAGCATTGATCTGGAAATGCAAAATACGATTTCAAAGTCAGTGGTTAGTTTCATATTTCAAATTATAGGTGTGTTTTTTTCTTCTGATTTTAATTGGAATTTTTGTTAGATGCTTGAAAAAAACAATATGGCAACTCTACTAGGTAAATATTAATAAGAAAAAGTAATATTTTCCTCCTCTTTATTTTACTAGCTATG
Organism: Lasiurus borealis; assembly: GCA_004026805.1. Classification (NCBI taxonomy): domain Eukaryota; kingdom Metazoa; phylum Chordata; class Mammalia; order Chiroptera; family Vespertilionidae; genus Lasiurus; species Lasiurus borealis. Next base: position 14,421 of record PVJN01048816.1, read on the forward strand.
GTAATTAGAGTCATTAAACTTAGTGTTAATAATGTAAAGTTACAAAATAATAGATATTTAGGCCTTGATATTTCCTTTCAGAACTTATTTTTCAACTAGATTCAGGTAAGTGTGGTGTTTTTCTCCCATATATTGATACTTAAAGAGAGAAAGGGCAAGAGAAATTGTTTGCCATTGCACACAATCTGACTAGGGATTGAACCCACAATCTGGGTATGTGCCCTGACCAGGAATTCAACTCAATACCTTTGGTTCATGAGGCTTATCTCTAACTAACTGAGTCACATCAGTGTGGATAAGGGTCAAGTTTTTTTTTTAATTGATTCCAGTTAAAAATAATGTATTTTAATATTTCAACATTCAAATCTTATGAAATAGATTATTTGACTCTATAAAGAAATACACTAATGGACATCATAGAGACTTGAGGAAAATTGAAATTTCAATGAAATAGCTTTATTTAAGATTTTTAACCTCTTCACTCATATTCTGAAGATAAATATCTAATCAGCATAAAATAATTTTTATTAATTGAAGAATTTTTAATTTTCTATCTATATATTTGTTTCTCTAAAATACAAACTAAACAAATGTTTTAGGTTTGCATACAAATTTTGAAATACTTGTTTTAGGGTTATAGTTATTTAAAATTCAAACTATTATGAATATTAATGAGTTGACTTCTACATGGAAAGTGGCCACTTTGGGAAATTGGACATGAAAAACCATTAGAATTTTTTTGTTTAATATATTAAACATTATAGGTATATTATTTAAGTTATGTGTGTTATCATTATATCTCAATGCTCTAAATAGACTCGTGTAACCTTAAAACATATAATAGATATTTAAGTATACACATTCACACACACACATACACATATATATATATACATATATATATATTTATACATATATACATGTATATATATGTGTGTATGTGTGTGTGTGTGTGTGTGTGTGTGTATATATATATATATATATATATATATATATATATATATATTT
>PVJN01048817.1:0-15461 GCA_004026805.1 Lasiurus borealis
CCTAACTGCCTTTGCCTTGGCCTCACCACCCTGACTTTATCTGGAAGGAAGTTGGACATCCAGAAGATGGCTAGTTGGCCCCGTTTAATTAGCATATTACCCTTTTATTAGTATAGATAGATTATATAGGTCAGGATTGCTTAAATGTGGTGGGGGTGGGGGAGGGAAGCATTTTTTCAGCAGGAGGAGATGCTCTTGGCAGATAAAAATACATAATCCCTGTATCTGGACTGATAGCCAGCCATATGCACCATACTGCCAAACTGGTCATTAAAAAATTGAACTGCTTTCTTACACTTTACACCAAAGCTGTTGCCCTTAAAACCCCTCCTCAGCCCCCACCTTAGGTTCTGCCTTTGCAGTTCACCCAGATTAGGTTCTGATTCATTGGTTTCTATGCCAGTCAACATCTCCAGGCCTATCTCTGGGCCTGATCAGAGAGGCGGGGCTGATCAGCAGCTGCCCCAGACTGCTGGTGAGCGGGCTGAACTGCTGACCTCTCAGAGAGAAGGGGGAGGGGGGGGGAGAAAGAGCTGGTGAGCCTCCCTCTCTCTCTAAGAGGTCAGCAGTTCAGCCTGCTCGCCAGTCGCTGCCCACCCGAGCCTGCTGAGCATGCAGCCTGACGTTCGAACATCCTTTCAGTCGTTCTGGATGTTACAGAACCTGGCTCTTTATATCTATATAGATATAGACTAGAGGCCTGGTGCCTGAAAATTCATGCACTGAAGGGGGGGCGGTCCCTCAGCCCAGCTTGCCCCCTCTCACAGTCTGGGAGCCCTCAAGGGCAGGAGGTGACCAGGTGATCAGGGGAAGATGATGCCCCCATCACACATCTATTGCTACCACTGCTGGCAGCGCAAGCCTCAGCCAGCCCTGGTTACCTGAACCTTGGGCAGCCCTGGCAGGCTGGGCAGCCACCATTTGAGGCTTGCCTGGGCCTATGGCTGGCCCTAGGTACCTGGGCACCTGGGAAGCCACCATCCGAGGCTTGCCTGTGCCTTGGGCATCAGCTGGGCAGCCGCTATCTGAGGCTTGCTTGCACGTTGGGCATCAATTGAGCAGCTGCCATCCAAGGCATAGGCAGGCTTCGGGCCGGCCCTGGTTGGCTGGAGGGCTGATGGGACTCCAGAGGCAGGTGTGTGGAGCAGCTGGACCCACTTGGGGTGGGCCGGGCCATGCCATGCCTGCTGCCCCAGCGGGAGTGAGGGGACTGGGAGCCACCATCATGTGGCTGTGGGCGCCACCATCTTTGCGAAGGCATGATGGTCATTTAGCATATTCTCTTTATTAGGATCGTACTAGAGTGGGAATAGTCTGTGAGACTGACCCCATGGAGCCCCCAATTCCCTGTTAAAAATTCCAGGTTGGAACTCAGACAACAACCATAGAGCCATGCACAGAACCGGTCACATTTCATTCTGGACTTTTCTAGAGTAATTTACCACTCAAGATAATTGACTATTTCTATTTAAGCATTAAAGTCTTTGCGTTTAGAGCAGCAAAGTCTTTACTAGTGAGGCTGAAATCTCTAGGTAAAATGCTGGAGCTAAAAAATTTCCTTCTGATGTTAGACCATAATGTGCAATACCCTTTGTTTCTTAATGTGAACACTTATAGTAGTTGGACTCTCTCTCTCCCCCTCCCGCCCACAGTCCCCTCTCCCCAGTCACCTAGCTTTGCATGTTTTTTAGTTCCTTTTGACAGAGGGGGACATATTTTTATAATTTTTCTATAAGACATTTTAGAAAATGATCAGCAGCTGCCCTAGACTGCTGGTGAGTGGGGAAGAGCTGCCTGTTAGCTTTGTTGCACTTTTCACTTCTATTTAAACTTTCTATTTAAGAGCTACACATCTGGTCTCTTGCTCTGACCTTGTTGACCTTCTATTGTACTCACCCAACCAGCATGTACTGAGTACCTACTGTGTGCCAAGCTCTGTGATGAGTTACACAAGTAAATTTCAGTGTCTTTCCTAGAAGTATTTACGAATTATTGGTAAGTTGAGAAGTGTTTTGCAGTCGGGGTGTCCCCCTCAGTGTTTTCCTCGGGGCCATGTTTGTGCTGCCTTGTTAATACCCAGCAAGGGAGGAGGATGTGAGCTCATCTCAGCACCTTATCTCTTTTGCTACTGTCACTGGCCTAACAGGTTGGCATATGACCCAAGCTTCACAAGCCTTTTCTTGACTGAAGCTGATAAAAGATCTCTTCTTCTCTCGGGTGACATGGCTTTAAGGATGTAAACCTGCAATAACTAGCTTTCCTGCCCCTGGTCACATGGAGGAGACCTATTTGCAGGGGAAGAAAATGACACCCCTCTGCAGAGAGAAATAGAGAGTCCTGACACTGGGCAAGTCTAGGGATGGAGTCACCCCTGAGGCCGTGTCCCCTCTTCCTTCCCAAGGAGCGTCTATGTGTTGCCCTTCTTTGATTAAATTAGCTTGAATTTCATCCTATTGTTTGCCACCAGAGAACTGTAAGCCTCTGTAAGAAGTGTTTAGGGGATAATAAACAGGGAGGGAGATGCATATAACTCCGTTTTATACAGTGAGGACAGGCTTCACAGAGGTGAAGACAGGCAACCGAGCTTTGTGCTTCGAGATGAGGAGAGCTTTCACGGCAGGATATAGGAAGGGCATTTCTGAGAGGCAAGAGTCCAGTGCTTTTGGGTGGAAAATGAAATAATGTGATTTGAGGAGGGGCAAGAATAGAAAAATGAGCCCAACTTTGATCCTGAGAGGATTTCCTTCAATGCTTTTCTGTCGGGTTTGGGTTTTGTCCCATAAGCAATGATTGGAAAGTCTTTAAAGGATTTTAAGCAGGGTTATCATATGGAGAGATTAATTTTTTAGAAAGATAATGGGTCATAGTGGTGGGTAGTTGAGAAGAGGGGGGAAATCAGAGAATCCGGACAGGTTGCTACAGCAAACCAGGTATGAAACACTCTGAACGAGGGCTGTGCAAGGGATGGACTACAGAAGGTCAAAGGTGTGGACCAGAGGAGTGGCTGACCTTTTGGACAAGAGTGAGGTAGGAGAGGAGGCAGCTGAGAAAAAGCCTTGGTTTCTGATAAGATGACCAGGTGGCTGGGTGGAGGCACTATTAATCAAGAAGGAAGGGCAGGTTCTGGGGAGTGAAGATAGATTCCATTAGAATTACTGTATCCTCCCAGAACCCCCACCCTCTCCTGGCTATAATCACTTTCTAAAGGATAGGTATTTTTCATACAGGGTTAATTTATTCCTCAAACACAGTCCAATATTTACAACAGACACAGAATATTAGCATTTTTATTTTATAGCTTACAACAGCCAGTGTGTCACCGTTATTTATTCTATTTTTGGAGGGGGGTGTGTGTATGTGAAAGTTACCAACTCATTTATCAATTTGCCTAGCTCTCTCTCTCTCTCTCTCTCTCTCTCTCTCTCTCTCTTTTTTACTATTACATTCTCATTCACTCCTAAGATTGTCCTGGTGCTTTTTCTTTTTCCTTTTATTTCTTTAGTCACTGTACTAAAGTGGCTTTCCTAAGTGCACATGTATCCATCTGGAAAAAAACCAGACTGATGATTTAAGGAGGCTTCAACAGTCTTCAGAATAAAAAACATCTGCTTTATGATTGTCTGCCTTTCACCTGTTGAGAGTCCTTCATGTTTATTGTTAAGGATGTTTCAAAGTAGATGTTGAGTTGTTTTTATAAAGGTCAAGAATAGAAATCTTTTCTGAGCTGTTTTTTGGGTTTAGCCACCTTCGACTATAGTGTATCTCGCCCGCCCCCTCTTTTTTTTCTCCTTTTGAAACTGTATTTGTGAAAGTTTGTTCAGGTCTCTGTAAGCTTTTCCCAAACAATGATGGAGGTTAACCCATCATAAAATTCAAATACAGGGTAGCTACTTCTTTCTTCTTTAAAAAACTAGCGTTGGGGGAGATAAAGGAGGGTCAGGAGACCTGAGTTCTCATAACAGCTTTCTCTATTAGGAATTTTTGCTCTCGGATTGGTAGCTGACGTCTTTGTGCTCGGTTTCCACAATTGAAAAAGGTCTCATAAGGATAGTCTGAGAACAAATACCTGACGTTCACGTGGAAGTATTCTGAGCTTTGCAGACAGCCTCTGAAAGAATGCAAGGCAACGTGCTTAGCCATAACTGACGAAATGTCATCTGTATCCATTTATCTCCGTGAGGGTAAGAGGAGATGAATAAAAACTCCCAGCCCGGTGTTTGGCACATAGTAGGTGCTCCATAAAATTGCAATTTTCAATGCTTCCCTTCCTTTTTCACTCTCTTCTTGCCTTTTCACTAAAATGCTTTTAGTTTTTCTTTGCTGTCTTAGGCAGACTTGGCTCAGCACAATCTTTAATTTACAGAAGCACGGCCATATTTAATATTCTAGAATATTTATATCTGTGATAATGCAAAACTAGAAATGGGACAATGCCACCATGCTTACATTGTGTTATTTTAGAAAACAAACAAGCCAACAGGTCACTGTTACTGGCAGAGAGGAGAGAGACAGACCTTGAAAGGCTCTGATTAAGGAAGCATAAGGTGGTCCCGGCCACGCTGATTACAGGGGTGGTGGTTTGGGCCTAACCTCAGCTGACCTCCCACCAACTTCGTGCTAATGGAGCCAGAGGCTTTGGCTTGTGTGAATTTTGAAAATGCCTATATTCTCTCTCCCCTGATACCATAGAGTAATTTGTGATTCTAATGTTATTATACATCCTGTTTTTTAAAAAAATAGGCTTGTTGTTATTAATAAGGAGAGACGTTTGGAGTACTCGCCAACAAATTAATCATCGAGATGTTCTGAATGGAGATAATTTTATGTCAATGATCTTGACTGCCTTTACGCTTCAGAAAAACAATTGAAGCTAAAAGACTTTGCAACCAGAGTTGACCTCTGCACATCAGCCTTGAGCCCCGCTGACAAAGGCTTGGCCATGCTCCTGCTTCCGGAATCCTCCCTCCTGACCCTCCACCCCACGCCGTAAAACAGTGTCAACCAGTCTCCCACCATACCCAGTGACAACCAGTAACTGGCTTACAGTTTGTTCTGTCAGGAAGAGTCAAATTAGATCTTATACAGAAAAGGGATTTTCTTTCATTAGTTTCGAAAGAGGAATGAAATGCCTTTTTAACAAGAATAAATAACTGTGGAGATTTGAGCTCCAGGAGGAGTCCAAGCAGGTCACTGGGCACTTCCCCGAGCCCCCAGAAGAGGAGAATTTTCTGTGCCGGCCGAGTTTGAGGGCTGACTGATGCCTGGCCAAGAGCAGAGAGACCTCTGGCAGGCTCTGGGCTGCAGGCTCTGGGCTCCGGGCTCAGGGGAGCCTGCCAGGGGACACCTCCCCGCCAAGGCCGCGCTCTGCATGAGCCACAGGCACAGGCTGCTGCAGGTCTGCTCTAGTGCACATTTCCTCTCCCCCCCTGCCTCCCTCGTACCCATCCCCGGACTCTCTTCTAGGGGTGCAGGGAGATACCTTCAGAGAAGCCCTGGAGCTTTCCGGTACACCATTCCCGTATTTCCCCGAGATGATTCCGCAGGCCAGCGGAGACCAGGTCATGGCTCCAACGCCTGCGGAAGAAAAACAACTTGAAGAGCCGCTGGTGGTGAACTGGGATCAAAAGTGTGGGGGTGTGTAAGCGGGACGGGTTCGTAATGGGAAAACGCTGGACACGCTCAGAGAGTTCACACCAGCAAACATGTTTCTATTAAAATGGAGGCTTTTACAAGTTGCACTTCGTTTTTATAAGCCAATTAAACATGCACAGTCATAGGGAGTGGACCGTATAAACCGGCCCGAAATTGTGGTTTATTCTTGTCCAAATGTCACACTTCCTTTTACTCAGACACAAACACTGTTACTTGCACGGGAATTCAGTGCTTTGCTTGTCCATTCAGTGTCTAGATCAGTGGTTCTCAACCTTCCTAATGCCGAGACCCTTTAAGACAGCTCCCCATGTGGTGGTGACCCCCAACCATAAAATTATTTCCGTTGCTACTTCATCACTGTAATTTTGCTACTGTCATGAACTGTAATGTAAATATCTGATATGCAGGATGTATTTTCATTGTTACAAATTGAACATAATTAAAGCATAGGGTTAATCACAAAAACAATATGTAATTATATATTGTGAAATATTTATTTCTAATTACAAATAAATGAAATTTTGTCTTGAATCGTGGTGTAGCATGGGTGACAGTCTTCATATGACAACAGTAAACTACACTGCTACATTTTGCTACACTGATGAGCGGTGTGTTGGTTCCTAAGACCATGGGAAATAGGTGTTTTCCAATAGTCTTAGGCGACCCCTGTGAAAGGGTCATTCTACCCCCAAAGGACCCACATGTTGAGAACTGCTGGTCTAGATAGTGCCTGGTACGTACCAGAGGCACAATTCCTAGTGCATGGCAAACCCACAATGAGTGACAGCAATAATAACAATTGTTTTTGTTGACTTTTTTTTTTAATCCTTCTTCCCCTCTCCAGCATTTTCCTGCTCATGTGAACCTCTGTTTCTTAGGAAGAAAGTCATCTCTGGAAACTTTTTTTAAATAAAGACATAAATGACCCTGAAAATGTGGCTTATTCTTGTTTTTCTAATGTCTTCAATTTTTGTGTACATGGTATGTATATATATATATATTTCCCCCCTCTCGTTGACATCATGTCTGCCTACACAAACATGTAGTGCCTGGTGTGTGAGTTGTCCTTGAATTCCAGGTCTGACTCAGTTCCAGGCACAGAGTGGGAGATATATATGTATACAGAGGTACCTCAAGATACGAGTGCCCTAACATACGAGATTTTTGAGATACGAGCCATTGATCGAGCGATTTTTGCTTTGAAATACAAGCAACATTTGAGATAGGAATAATCGCGAGGATCGGCCAGCTGGTCGACCCACCAGTTTACCGTGACTCGAGCGTCTCATAGTTTCCCACACCTCAAGGTTACGGAACGAATTAAACTCATATCTCGAGGTACCACTGTATATATCCATAACCTTTTGGAAAGGCAGTCATAATCTTCTCAAGGATGCATGCTTTGGCCACAGCAAGCACCCCGTGAAAAATGAGTTTATTCATGGGTTTCTCCCCTGCATACTGTATGCATTTTTTTGAACACCTACTGAGTGTAGTTATAATATGCCAGTCACAGTTTGCACCTCTGCTCTAGCTACCCCGCAAACTACATAAAGGCGCACTTGATTCTTCCACAGTCTCTGGAATGCATAGCCCTTATGATGTTAATAAGGGACATTTAGGGAAGCATTTTAATAATTCCCCTCCCTCCCACCTTACAGATCCCGGGGCCTGCTGTGGTTAAAAATAATCAGCACATTGGACTGCGGAGATTACCTATTTTATGGTAGAGCTCCGGGAGCTGAACCTCCACTTTCTCTCTCTGGAAAAGGTGGTACTCGGCTTGCTCACACACTGGCGGGATCAGATTGAACTGTCTTGCTACAGAGTAGGCTTCCTAGGGAGAAATGAGATTGCAAACTGGATTTATGCTGATGAGAAATAAGACTGCCCTGTGATTCTATGCATGAGACATTTTCCTTTTAGTAAAATCAATATAAACCAAGAAGCATGGAGGATGACATACAATAGGCAAAGTTATGACCATCAATTTCACTAAGAGCAATAATACCAAACGCAAGAAATCCTTATTATTCTTCATGAGGGTTTGGGCTGAGCAAAGCCCAGGGCAAATTAGTCCCAGTGTGAATTATGGACGAACAATAAAGAAAATGCGGTTTGACTATTTTTTAAGAGTCTAAAGAAATGATCTTTAATTAGCATGTGATCAACAGTATAGTCATTTAATAAGAGTTTTTAAAAGAAAACTAAAATAGTGTGTTCTCATTAGTTAAGAAATTCAATTTTCTCTCTTGTTGCCAAAGACATGCTAAAATGCCTTTCCTGTTAGAGACTTGCACCCTCCCTGCTGTGTTCTGAGCTGATGAGCTCCAGCCTGGCCCCCACCCCCCAATCCCTCTCTGAAATGAGGGAATTGAACAGAGAATTCCCATGCCACAGCGATTGTGAAGAAAGATTGCAAGAGGACTTGCAGTTTACACATGGTATCTGAGGAGCAGTACATGCATGCCTCAGAGATACTGCAGGCTTAGTTCCAGACCACTGCAATAAAGTGAATATCGCAATAAGGTGAGTCACACAATTTTTTTTGGCTTCCCAGTGCATATAAAAGTTATGGTCATACCGTGATGTAGTCCTGCAATTTTTTCATCTCATGGCACATACAAACTACTAAAATTTTGCTGTACATCAAAAAATATATATTTTTTGTCAGTCTGACCAAACAATAGGTATAATTTTGATTCATTCACACTGGATGGCTATTATTATGTTGGCTATTGTCATTTTATTTTTAATCTAAGGGAAAAGAGATCAGTACCCCTGACTAGTCAGGTATTGCATATTTTAAACATTGTTGTGGCATACTGGTTGAAAATCACTTCTGTAGTCTATTAAGTGTGCAAAAGCCTTATGTCTAAAAGAAAATCAATGTACATATTTTAATTAAAAAATACTTTATTGCTAAAAATGCTGACCATCATCTGAGCCTGCAGCTTGCAAGAGGTAACTTTTTTTGCTGGTGGAGGGTAACATCACAGATCACCATAATAAGTCCTAAATAATACAAGCTGAATATGCAGAATGACCAGTTGCAATGATGAGCACTGACCACCAGGTGCAGATACTCAATTCAGGAGCCGCCCCCAGCCTGCAGGCCCCAGGCCCCCCAGATCAGCCCTGATCACCGGCCAGGCCTAGGGACCTTACCCAGGCACGAATTTTGTGCACTGGGCCGCTAGGATAACACTAATGAAAAAGTCTGAAATAGTGTAAGAATTACCAAAATGTGACACAGAGACATGTCAAAAGTGAGCAAATGCTATTAGGAAACTGGCAACCTTGCTCCCTGGAGGGTTGCCACAAACCTCCAATTTGTAAAAAATGCAGTATGTGTGAAGAACAATAAAGCAAAGTGCAGTAACACCTGTAATAAGATGCTCAGTGGCCATGTAAACATAGGAATGAACTTACCATGATCTCCATAGCGCTCCACCTCGAGGTCCCCCAGTACATCGCCATGCCTTGGTTTATCACGTGTGTCATGGCGCGAACAATTTCTGTGGAAGGCCAAACAGAGTGTGTCATGAGTTTCTCCCTTTTTCAAAGTTATAGGGTCTTCGGCTTGTTGTTTTTTTTCCCCCTGCCCAAAGCTTAAAAGTTTAATCCAAGTATTTGTTTGATTAATATAATTGCTTTGACACTGGTGACAACATAAATAGTCTGCCGTGAAATATTGATGATGTGGAGGCTGCCGGTACTTTTGAGTAAATTGACTTTCCGTTTCCATTTGCAGCCATCGCACTCAGTGATATTAAACACATAATGAGCTCTTTAAGTTCTCCCGTGACTTTTATTGCTTCATGGTTCCTGGCCTGCGGAAAGCACACATGATTCACCTCCCTCGGAGCCTGGGCACTTTGCTCACCAAAGTGAGAAGGAAGAGAGAGCGCTTGCTTTGACTTTGTAGAATGTAAGGTCACCGAGGAGAGACGGCCTGCTTCTGTGCGCTGGATTTGCAGAGCCGGGCCTCACGCAGGGTGGCGGCATAAGAGAGATGACTCAACAGCAATGTATTTAGCAGAAAGATAAACATATTAAATGCTGAGCAAACAGCTGAAGCCACGGTGGCTCCTAGCCCACAATGGCACTCCTTGTTCTTAACCACTTTGAACCAAACTTTTTTCTAAGACACCCGAGGAATGAATCGCTCTGGGGGGTGGAGAGGGTGTGTGTGTGGGGGGGTAGGGGTGCTGTGTGTGGCCCCACCCAATTTGCTCATCAGCCTCTCTCAGCCTGACATTACATTTCCTAAACTGGACAATGAATCACTCGGCCAGAGAGGTGGAGCCAAGCTAATCCTCTGGGCACCAGCCAGATGGGGATGCAGAACCAGGGAGCATGCAGAGCCTCAGGTTCAACTGAGTGAAAAGTCACAGTCACGGTTGGATTTCTTCTACGAAGCAGGGCAGCCAAACACCCGGGATGCTACACCAACTGGCATTTTCAAGGGGTTGCAGACGCTGGCTTCTCTGTGTCCCACTAATACCTGTGGGTTAAATGTCCTTCAAAAGAATAAAAGTCGAGTTGAGGTGGATGTATTCTTGTTTTACTTCCCATAAACAGCACTGTCTAAATTGGTAGGGACAGGATTTTGAATGAGGCAGCAGGATTAGGGACTTAGCTTCCTTGCTTGGTGTAAACCGTTTTAAATGGCCCTTGGTGTCTTTCTTTGGAAGATGGGAAAGCTTTTATTCACCATTTCTAACCAACAGAGATAGAATTTGGCTTATAAGCTAAACTAACTCAGCAATGGAAACTAGGAAGCTTATTCTTCTTTTATAAAGCAAAAGTTATTCAAAACATTTTCCTTTTATTATGCAAATGGAATTTCTGAAAGTTGAAGCCATTTTTAAAATGTTTGAAATTTTGAAACATTTCTGAAAGTTGAAGCCATTTTTAAAACTTCTGCCCCAGAAGTATTCAGAGTTTTGACAACACCTGCAGCATATCTCTCCCTTTACTTCCCCATCCTGTTTCATTCAGAGTTTAGGAGTTCACGCAATCAACAGTATTTATTAAGTGTCTGCTGAGCTGGGCGCTGGGGATCCTGAGGTGAAACACACATACAGGTAAACACTGAAGAGGCTCACAGAGAATAAAATGAACCCAGGACGCTCTCCCGTCTCTAGTCTGTAATCAGTGAGCTGAGCACAGCACCCTGTGTGGGTTGGCCACATGGCCTTCCCTGAGACCTTGACCAGAGCAGTTAAGGTGGAGTGGAGGCTGTGAGTACTTTATTCACCTTTTTAACACACAGGATTAAAAGCTTAATAGTTGCCAGGTACTGTGCCAACTGCTGGATTCATCTATGTGTACAACATACAAGCCTCAGGGAGTTTAGAGTCCAGTGGGGAAGATGGAGATGTAAACAAGTAAGTAGTTACAAAATTTGAAGTGTTATGAAGTAAACAAATAGCAGGCGGATATAGAGAATGAGAGGAAAGACCTGTTTGGTGATGCAAGAAAGGTCTTCCCGAGAAGTAATGTGTAGGCTGGAAAAACAAAAAGGAGCCAGCTTTGGTAAGAACAGGGAGAGCACAATCCCTAGGCAAATGGAACAGCATGTGCAAAGGCCCCGAGGCACAACTCGGTGAGTTCCAGCAATCAGAAGGAAGCCATTGCAGCAGGACCCGGTAAGGAAAGAGGACAGAGGTACAAGGTGAAGCTGGCAGAGGGAAAACTATGTTATTTGCATGTTATTCAAAGCTGAATGGGAAACCATTAACATTTTTTAGGGACAGGAATTAACAGGATGTGTTTTTGTTTCATAATGCTGTCCCTGACTGCGCATGGAGAATCCCAGGGGGAGGCCTACAGAAAGCAGGAAGATCTTTAGGAAGGTATTGCAGTATTCCCGACAGGCAATGTCAGATATCTGGCCACTTACAGTGAAGGAGACTGAGGGAGGAACAGGTTTTTTTTTGTTTGTTTGTTTTTGTTTTTTGTGGGGGGAAGAGGGAATCAATGGTTCCTCATGGGACATGCAAAAAATGGAAATGCCTGTGACATATCAAAGGAGAGATGTCATATAGAGATAACTGAAAGAATAAACAATGTGGGCTGGGGTGATATATTTATTAGTTATCTGTCTGTTACTTATACTTAGATTCATGGAATTAGGTGCGACTGTGTGAGGGGGATCTGCAGAGGGAAGAGAGAAGATGTTTTAACGAGCCAGCCCAGAGGTTGGGGATAGGACACTGGTGTCAGGGTCATCTGCAGCCAGAGGGGCAGGAAGGAAGCCAGAGGGGGAACTGTTTCAGAACCAAGAGCAGGGAACGCTCCGGGAAGGAGCTGTGCCAGCACACTGGAACGCCGTGAGCATGTAAGTCAAGTCCATTGGACTTGGCCACGTGACAGGGAGGTCATCGTGGAGCATGAGAAGAGCAGCTTCATTGTCGGTGGTGTGATAAGACCAAGGCCAGGCTGCAGCCCATGGGAAGCATGGGCGTGGGAAAGGGAGGACTTGAGAGGCAACCTGGTAGGCTGAGTTTGGAAGTGCATGGAACAAAGAGGGCAGTGGCTGAAGGGGCCTTTAAGGTCAAAGGAGAGGTTTATTTTTATTTAAAAAATATTTTTATTGATTTCAGAGAGGAAGGGAGAAGGAAAGAGAGAGAGAGAAACATCAATGAAGAGAGAAAATCATTGATTGGCTGCCCCTTGCTCACTCCCTACTGGGGATCAAGCCCACAACCAGGGCATGTGCCCTGACCAGGAATTGAACCATGACCTCCTGGTTCATAGGGTCATGCTCAACCAACTTCTGAGCCACAAGGGCTGGATGAAAGTTTTATTTTAAAGATGGAGGATATAAGACTAAGCTTACCTGATGCTGGAAGTGATCTAGAAAGAGGAGTTATCGATGATATGGGATGGGAATTGGAGGAAAAAGAAGGAAGAGGGAGACGTGTTAAAGTGAGATGGAGCAGGCCAATGTCGGTGGGAAGGACATGTCTATCAACACAGTGGGACCCAGGAGGTTTGTAGAACTCATCATGGAAGACATGGTAGCTTCTGTTTGATGAATTCTATTCTCAGTGAATTATCAGTCGAGTGAAGATGAGGTGGGTGTGAGAAGTGAGGGGAAGGAGAGAACAAACAGTTCTGAGTGTGGAAGAGCCGCTGAAGACACTCCAACGTCCCAGCAGTAAAGTTGCTGGAAATTTCTCTCTCCCTGATTGGTTTGACCTCTGACCCTACAAAGACCAGGTTGGTAGAATATTGAAAGGAGAACTCCAGGAGTCCTTTTTTCTTTGTCAGAAACAAAATCCTTATCTTTGAGAGCAGTCTATAAAGGAAATAGTATTGCAAGATGTGTAGTTGAGTTTGACTTATTTCAGTATTACAATTTGAAAAAGAGCCGAAGGACAACAAAAATTGTAAAAGTGGATCGCATGAACAGAGCTGGCTTTCTCTTTTCTTCTCATGTTGCCTTTATTTGATAAAGGCACTTCTCACCAAGTTCGGAGAAAAAAGATGTCTTTAGAACCACATGGACTGATAATAATATCACAAATTGCTGCTATAATTGTCCCTACAAATTATTTAACAATAAAATGTATAGAAAGAGAGAAGGACCAGGGCTCTATTTTCAGTTGAATTGTATTTGTAGTAAAGGCTTTATTCCAGAAGTTCTTATCCTGGAAGAAGCTGCTGGGAGGAATTATGGGAGAACTGATAGGCCGAGGGTGGAGATTCATGTTTCCAGAAAATAAAACTTAATTTAATACATATCAACATTTCTTTTTAATGTCAGAGAAAAATCCCCCAAGTGTTGAGCTAACAGGAGATTGCCATACTGGTGGCTGAGGTGGGTTTTTACGTTATTCGACTACTTAAGGACGCTAGAGGGCAGCATTGTTAAGATAAAAAAACTGAGTCTGCTGTTTTACTTGTGTATATCATGGAAATGCATTTTAAAAGCATCTGATCAGGGCATGGATTCTGAGTGGGGAGAAAATCATTAGAAAGATCATTTAGTGCATTGCATTCACCTGCTTCTTGTTAAAGAACGCACAAACAGACTGACTGCATCTGCCAACCCAGGACTGGATGTGACTACTTTGCTCTTCCAGGAATCCTTAGCTCTGGGGGTGGGTGGGGCCTAGCAGTCAGTGTTTTAACCAGCCCTCCAAGCAATGCTGGTGCACAACAAAGTTTGAGAACCACTGCTCATACCATTCCCAAGTAAGCCTTTTCAGTGGCTGTAGACTTCCTCCCACATTTCCTTTCAGCTTTCATGTAATCTGAATGGGTCATGCTATAATTTAACCTTTAGTTTAGTTATTTGCTTTAGTAGATATGTAAACCAATAGTCATCATGACATGCATACATTCTCTCCCTCTCTCTCTCCCTCCCTGCCCTCCCCCCTCTCTCTCACACACACACACTTGGGTACTTTGATATGAATCAGGATCACCTGAAAAATTTGATGAACATGCAGAGGTGTGTGTCCTATCCTACTTCAATGAGCCTGGGCCTTTGTGCTATTTTCATCAGCTCTCAAATCTCAAAGTTTGAAAATACTGTCTAAACCCGTGGTCAGGAAAACGGTAGCTCACGAGTCACATGCGGCTCTTTGGCCCCTTGAGTGTGGCTCATCCACAAAATATCCTGCCCCAGGTGAGTCTATTTTGAAGAAGTGACGTTAGAAGAAGTTTAAGTTTAAAAATTTTGGCCCTCAAGAGAAATGTCAATCGTTGTACTGTTGGTATCTGGCTCTGTTGACTAATGAGTTTGCCGACCACTGGTCTAAGCTACTGAAAAACTGTTAAATCTCCCCTGTGTGCTTCTTCCCCAGTTGAAATAATTGTTAGCTATTCTTTAACCCACAGGCCACAGCAGCTCTCTCTTATTCCCTGAACCCTGGCACACACTGGCCTGCTGTAAATGCCACCAGTCCATTTTGCTTCCCCGAGGATTCCATGTCCCATCTGTAAGGCGAGGATGATATTGATCCTTTCAAAGCTTAACATGAGATGATGTGTGTAGGCCAATTTGTGAATCTAAAAGAGTCACACAAACTGGGTAACAAGAAGCAGGATGTGGCCCTAATTGTTTCTTCTCTGATTGGCTCAGATTCTTAACATTTTAGTTACAGAAAAATCATGTTGACATTCTTCTGTCAGTAATGCAGGCCGTTCATATTTTAAAATGTGTATTTTATGCTAAAGACTCTAATAGAACTATTTATTTTTAGTGAAAATTTGTTGATAAACATTTTCTTTTAAATGGCCTCATACAAAAATACATGAAACCCTTGTTCATGGGAAAAGTTCCCTAGAACTTTGAAAGTTGTAAGCAAACATATGCAATACCTTCATTTCAATAAAGAAATTTTAAAAAAAGAAAACATAAGGTACAAAAATAAAATAAAACAAAAAATCATAAAAAAAGAAAGTTGTAACGCTGATGATGCCTTGCCATGCTATTAGTCAGCAGCTGTGCGTCGCTACAGAATACCTAGGACCGAACCAGAGAGGGTCGGGCCTACATTGCCACCACTTGTCCACCATCCAGATACCATTGCTGACATGTACACATAAGGAACTGTTTGACATTGAAACTGGGACTCAGAACTATTGGACACTGAAATTGGGACTCAAACATTTTTTGTTCTTTTAAGTTTGTTTCTAGTCTGCAGAGGCAAGATGTTTTTAAAGAAAAGAATCAGAGGGAAAAAAAAATAAAAACCGATACAGAGGCAAAGAAGCAGTGAACAGACTGTCATACTACAGCGGGAAGGCAGGGGAGGTTGCGGGGGGAGGGGCTGTAAGAGATCAACCAA
>PVJN01048819.1:0-15459 GCA_004026805.1 Lasiurus borealis
AGCCTGGTTGTTCCCAACTGTCCCCTCTGTGTGCCTGGTCACCCTAACTTCCCCCCTGCTGGCCTTTGCCCCGCCCCAACTGCCCCATGCAAGCCTGCTTGCCCCCAAATGCCACCCCCTGCCACCCTGGTTGTTCCACCCAGCCTGCTTTTCAGTTGTTTGCTCATCCCTCACTAACGCCCCTGCCAGCCTGGTTGACCCATGCAGCCTGCTTTTCCGTCCTTTGGTTGTCCCTCATTAAGCCTCCACCAGCCTTGTCACCCCATGCAGCCTGCCGTTCGATCATCCATTTGGTTGTTTTGGTTGTGATGGCCCCTAACTTTTTATATATTAGGGAGGGCAACATACAGAAAAATGTATACTCCATAATTCTGTAGAGGGATCCATAATTCAGAAATTACAAAATATAGAGAGAACATTAATGAAACAAACATAATACATATCCTTAAAGAGCAAGAATAGAAAATATTAGTGACATTAAGCAATAATTATCAGTTATCAAGAAGAAACAAATAGATTTACAGTATATAAAAATATAAATATGTTTAAAAATAACAAGGTAGGTAATTAGCAGATTTGATACAGCCACAAATTAAACTGGTGAACCAAAAAATCAGATCCAGATATTATTTAAAAAGCATTGGAAATACATAAATAATGGAAAATATACAAGAGAAGTGAATAAACACACATGATAAAAGCACAACTGTCATCAACTATTTATAGCACATCCAGAAAGAAAGGAAGAAAACACATAAATGAAGAAGGGGAAAGAGATAACATAAATATCCATTAGCATTTCCCAGGATTTAAATAAATGAACATCTAAGATTAAAGAACCTTAGAATGTGCAAAATAATACAGAGAAAAAAAAACGGACCCATATGTGTATCATTTAACAAAACATCTGAAACATTTATATCTCAAATGCTTCCAGAGAACAAAGTTATTTTACAGAAAAATATTTTAGCCCGGCCAGCATGGCTCAGTGGTTGAGAGTCAATCTATGAACCAGGAGGTCATGGTTCCTTTCCAAGTCAGGGCACACGCCCAGACTGTGGGCTCGATCCCCAGGAGGAGACATTCAGGAGGCAGCCGCTCAATGATTCTCATCATGATGTTTCTATCTCTCTCTCTCCTTCTCCTTTCCTCTCTGAAATCAATAAAGATATACAAAAAAGAAAAATGTTTTGAATTGATGCCAATTTTTTTCCTGTATCAACATTAGAAGCAAGATAGAAGGCTACCATTTTCAACATGTTGAAAGAAAAGAACTTTAACTTTATAACTAACAATGCGTTTTTATAAATATTTAGAGTGTAATTGATACCCTTTTTCATTTGAAAATACCAATAAAAGGGAAAAAAATCCTCAACGAAGCTATGTGAAATTTGGGAAAGAAGGAAAATCAAATAGTAAAGCTTGTTATTGCCTAAAAAGGAAGAATACGATGAAAACCTTAAAGGAAATGATGATGAAAACAAATGCAAGTTTATGAATCACATGAGAACTACTCCTGCCACTGATCTCAAACCTTCCCAGCTAAAGAACTGCAACCTAATGCGACTGTCTCCACCTAGTGCTTCTTCCCTCCATCCACTTCCAGGATCAATGAAATACAGTGGTACCTCGAGATACGAGTTTAATTCCTTCCGTAACCTTGAGGCGTGGGAAACTATGAGACGCTCGAGTCGTGGTAAACTGGTGGGTCTTGTGCAGCCGGCCCATCAGCGCGATGACTCCTGTCTCAAATGTTGCTCGTATTTCAAAGCAAAAATCGCTCGCTCAACGGCTCGTATCTCAAAAATCTCGTATGTTAAGGCACTCGTATCTCGAGGTACCACTGCATAGGTTTTCTATTGCTGTGTAACCAACCACCACAAACCAGAGGCTTAAGACAGCACACACTCATGGTTTCTGAAGGTCGATCAGAAGTGCACACACAAGGGACTGGGTGCCCTGCTTTTGATCCCGTTGGGCATCAGTGCAGAGTCACTGGAGCTCCAATCCCATTCCAGGCTCAGCTGGGGAAAAAAATATGGGCACACTTCCCAGCTCCCTCTGCGGTTGACAGAATCCATCTCCTGCAACTGTAGGAATGCGATTTCCATTTTCTTGCTGGTTGTCAGCAAGAGCTGATCTCTAGTCCTAGAAGCCACCTGACTTCCTTGTCACGTGCCTCTTTCCATGGGCAACTTACAACATGTCTGCTTGCTTCTTCTGGACCCGGAGGAGACTGCCCCTCCAGCCTTGGAGAGGGGTCATGTATAACAAAACATGATCATGGGGGCAGGCCATTGCCTTTGCCATGATTGATTGCTTAGGAACAAGTTACAGGCTCTGCTGGCACCAAAGGGGAGACGACACAAGGACATGAGTTATGGGGTCACCTAACGATGTGTCCACCCAGGTGTGTAGGGTTTTCATCTTGGGATTTCTGTGTCCCGCATCAGCCTGCCAGTGGGGCTCAAACCGGAGCCTGGCCATTAACACAGGAGCTAAGTGCCACTCCGGAAAACAGGACTGGCAGGGCACATTTTGACACACCTACGGAGGACCATCGCTGTGTAAGAACAACTACCAACCAAACAGCATATGCCACATGAAGCAGAATTATGTGAACAGATGGTCTACAGATATAAAATAAGAACAATAACTTTCTCAAAGGTAGACGGGAGTGTATCAATAATATAAAGCAGGAGCAAGACATCATAAAAATGTTGGAAATATTAAGTCCATGAAATAGATTAATTTTTTTTTAGATGTCTAAGTCGGATGAATACAAATGAAGGGCAAACAGGCAAGCTGAAAGATCAGATGGGAAAACTCAGAAGACACTAAAAATCATAAGGAAATGGAAGATGTGAACAAAAAGCAGGGGATGCAGAGGCTAAATGTAGAAATGCCAATATCTAAAAAAAAAAAAAAAAAGAGTACTATGATTTTTCTGAATTGTTGGGGAAAGATATGGATAATAAATTTAAGTAATCAACCCTGGCGATCAATGGGGTGGCAGATGTCACAGCCAGATCGCCCTCACATCCAAATTTAAGTAATCAATATGGAAATAATCATGAGGATCCTTTATTTAAAGATAATTAATATAAAAGCAAAGTACATCATTTCAAATCCAACAGAAGAAAGCCTAATGTGACCTATGCGGGGAAATAAAAGAAAAACATCAGAAAAAAAAGGAAAATATTAAATAATTAAAGTGAAAATATTAAATAAAATGACAGCACTAAATTTACTGTAATTATAACAATATGATTGCATTCAACTCATTAATGTAAAGAGAATGACTCACAACAAAAAAGGTCCCAACAGTATACTATCTGTAATATTTGAAAATAAATAGAATGAAAATAAAAGACTGAATAAACAATTTGTCATGTAAACATTAACCAAAAGAGACCTGGGAAAGTAATCTTAGTCTCTAGGAAAATATATTTTGAGATCAAAAAAGAGATTAAAGGGTATCATTATTTTCACAAGAGCTTAAAGGGGATTATTAAAAGTATAATTATACCCAAAAAAACGAATAATAAACAGCTATCACTCTGACAATAAAGACATAAAATATACAAAACCAAAATGGACAAAATTAAGAGAGAAAAAG
This sequence comes from Lasiurus borealis, assembly GCA_004026805.1. Classification (NCBI taxonomy): domain Eukaryota; kingdom Metazoa; phylum Chordata; class Mammalia; order Chiroptera; family Vespertilionidae; genus Lasiurus; species Lasiurus borealis. Next base: position 3,620 of record PVJN01048819.1, read on the forward strand.
GTAAATTATCAATTGTTATTAGAAAGTATCTCACTTCGCTCGAAAATGGATAAATACAGAAGGAAAAATAAATAGAACTAGGGAAAATCTGAATAATAAATATATAAATTGAATTAATCTATTGGATAATTGAATAGAATACATTAAATGCATACAACTGTAGAAAATTAATTGAATAAATTATTGAAATAAATAAATAGATAAAGGTATGAATGGAAGGAGTGAAGAAAGGAGATATAGAAATAGGCATAGAGATAGAACATATTGTTTTGAGAAATGATGTATTAAAAATTCACTTACAGACCGAGACCGGTTTGGCTCAGTGGATAGAGCGTCGGCTTGCGGACTGAAAGGTCCCAGGTTCGATTCCGGTCGGGGGCCATGTACCTTGCTTGCGGGCACTACTCCACTGTGGGGTGTGCAGGAGGCGGCTGATTGATGTCTCTCATCGATGTTTCTGACTTTCTATCTCTCTCCCTTCCTCTCTGTAAAAAATCAATAAAATATATTAAAAAAAAAATTCACTTACAAAAAAGTGAAAAATCATGTACCTTATTTTGCATCATATATAAAGATGGAGTCCAAATAAATTAAAATGTGAGATGTTTAAAGTTCTCACCACACACATACACACACACGCACATGCACACACGCGAGCACGTATTATGTAAGTTGGTGGATGTGTATACTAATCTATTGTGACAATCATATTACCTAACAATAGATAAACATGTAAATTGACCATATCTCTGCTACACCCACAGCCAATCAGAGTGAGTATGCAAATTAGAAGACCACAGATGGCGGCCGCCCAGCTCCTCCAGGTGCCAAGTTACCAGTCGGGGCAGGACACCTGCTATGAGAGGGAGGGCAGGGCGTGAAGATACCTATAGGAGTGCTGCAATGAAGACAATAGTGCAGACTCTGGAGTCTGCAGTGAAGACAAAGATGGCAGACTCTGGGCAGAATCTGCAGCAAAAACAAAGATGGAAGACTCTGGATGGAGAGAAGGACTAGGTCCCCAGTGCCAGAGGAAAACTGGTGCTAGAAGCCAAGGGAAGGAAGGCCTATTGCATGAATCTCTAGTTTTGCAATATATACATATGTCAAACCATCATATTAATCACCTTAGAATTATGTAATATGACTTGGGAAAGGGATGTCCAACTGTCCACTTAGGCCCAATCCCACCAGGATCCCTCAAGGGGTCCCAGATTGGAGGGGATGCAGGATGGGCTGAGGGACACACTTACCCTGTGCACGAATTGCACGCACTGGGCCTCTAGAAGATAATTAAAGAAGAGGACAAAATGACTAATAGGTGTAAGAAGAAGCTGTCAAACTCACTAGCAGGGAGAGAAATGCAAATGAAAATAATGAGATACGGTTCACATCTGTAGGCGAAATAAAACTGCAATGCCTATCACGTATCAGGAAAGACGTGTGCACTTGTGCACCGCAGCGGCGTGCCAGGGCCAAAAGAAACCCAGGCTTCCCCTGGCACCAGTGTCAGCAGCTAATGAGGGCGCATCTCAGACCGGAGACATGCCAACGGAAATACGGAAAGTACACAACTCTCAGAGTCATTCTTTCCTGGGTGAGCTCTGGGCTTTAGTTTAAATACAGAGGGAAAAAAAAAGGGGAGAAAAGACAGAAGTCATACTTTCTGTTACCTCATGGCTATCCCACAGCATCTGGGTGAACTTGGGACCTGTCTTCTAGGGGTCTCCAGTCTCCAAGCTGCCCGGTGATGCCCTAGAGGTGAGTGGCTTATTCTTCCATTTTATTTCCTGCGAGCAGCGTACGCCCTGAATATAGCGGGTTCTCTCTTCCTAAGCTATAAGCAACCAGGTCAAGATCACCCATAGGCACCTGGTAATTGTAAAGAGGTCAACAACAGGAATCTCTTACTTCAGATTAATTTCTGATGAAACACATATAATTAGGATCTCTTAGCAATTACCAATTAATGTATTTGTTTGGCTAACCTATCATAATGATGAATTAAACCGGATTCTTAGGAGAACCCCAAGAAGTACCCCTCCAATCAGTGCCTTTCCAACTCAGTAACAACCATGGTTCCAGCAGCTTCCAGGGTGCCTTCACCTTGCCCGGTGACCTTCACACAAACACACACCCTTTTGGTCACACAGTGATGACACTTCGTGCTGAGTGTTGCCAGAGAAAATACAGGGCATCCAGTTACACTCAAATTTCCGGTATGAACATTTTTTTAAAAAGTGTAAATATGATCCAAATATAAAGTTGGATATTCTTACACTAAATTTGGCAACTCTGCCTGTGCTCCCACATCAGCCTGGTCTGAAGCATTATGGCTGTTGGTAGTTAATATTCTCTGCTTTCGACTTACTCTTGCCAGAAGTGAGTCTCATTCTTTTTTTTTTTTTTTTTTTACTGATTTTTTACAGAGGGGAAGGGAGAGGGATAAAAAGTAAGAAACATCGATGAGAGAGAGACCTCGATCTGCCGCCTCCTGCACATCCCACACTGGAGATGTGCCCGAAAGCAAGGTACATGTCCGGAATCGAACCTGGGAACTTTCAGTCTGCAGGCTGACGCTCTATCCATTGAGCCAAAGCGGTCTCAGCCTGAGTCTCATTCTTAGAGTCATCGTTCATTGCCCACAAATGTAAATCTGCTGACAAGAGGAAAGAAGGAAGCATGTGCTTTTTCTTTAAGTCTGATAAACAATGAAGTGGGCATCATTGCTCTCCATTTACTAGAGAAAACATCAGAGGTTCAATATGTCCACTCATCGCCCCTGAGATCACACAGCTAACAAGTACAGTCCGTCTTAGCATCCGGGTTGTCGCGGTCCAAAGTCATTCCCTTTCCACTTGGATGAGATAAAGGAGAAATCCGAAGACTTGGCAGTGCCTTGGATGGGTGGATGAGGGAGGATTTTGGCACGGATTGGCCAAAGTGAGACATATTCTCACAGGATTCCAGGTACCTGGACCTCTGTAAACAGCTCAGCTCACTGCGCAGCTTCTTATAGGTTATCCCCAACAGAGCAGAATCACCCTGGACAGGAAAGTCCTGGGAGAAGAGAAACCCACGACAGTGACTCGAAGCTCTATTTACTTTCTCCTCTGCCCAGAAGCCCAGATAAGTCATCCGGCACCTGCTCGCTTTAGTCACCACATAAAAACACAACAAAGCCCGGGTTCTAAACGGAAGATCAATTTACAAAACTCAGTGTGCTTTCCTCCACCAGCCTCCTTCACTGAGAAGACACAGGTATTCTAGCTTTGGGGACATATCCCAAATTATACGAACTAATTCTCACCCCTGGTATTTCTCTTTTCTTTTGTTTTGCTTTATTTTGTTTTTTTTCTAAATTATGGCCAACTTTAAGAGAATCCAATTGCTTTACTCAAACAGAAGATGGAACCACCTGTTAGAATATAAAATAATGTGCTAATTTGAGTTTGAATACAGTAACAGGACGCAATTTAAACTTATACTTTAAAACCAGATTATTTTTCCCATGTGTACCCCTAATTCCACGGGCGGGAAATAGCAGAAGGACCCAACGCCATCTTGGATCTGTCCACTCTCACAGCCTGACAATGATCGCTCTTCATTTTGCTTTGTTTTTTCGTCTCTTTCACCCTGAAGTCACTGCTCTTAACTGGGAGATTATGCAGGCCCGTTTGGAAAGCTTTTGTGAGTCCCCGTAGAATAATGATTTTCCTTTAGAGAGCATGTAATTTTAGGCTCTTGCATAACAGCCCAGATTTTTATGGTATTACTAAACTTCATAATTTTATTTCCCTCTGACAATTAAGTGCACATCGATGTTATGGAATTTCTCTCCCCTCTCTCACAGTTGGATGAAATTGGAAAGGCAGCATGCGCTGTGTTGGGAGCGCTCGTATCTGGAAGTGTAAACGTTTTGTGATTCCCTTGCTGAAGATCTATTTCACACATAGGCAAATCCATCACATCGCGACTGTTTGCTTTCAGTTACAAACAAGCTGTGACCCAAAACACACAATGCACCAACCCAAGACAATCAATGTGCCACTTATGCATCGCCTTTGTTGAGGAGATAGTCTTACAGTTTACAGTACATTAACTCGGATGTTTAAACTAACCTTTCTGCAAAATGCGAGCATCTCCCAAAGATATACTTTTTTTTTCTCCTGGAATTTCTCAATACTAGCCACAACTCTCTCTATGGTCTATTACACTCAGACCCGGGCAGTAATTCATGTCCTCTACAGAGACCCATTTCACCTGTTCTCATCTAGGCAGCTGAAATCTAAAAAACTACAGAGTGGGCATTATTACTCCACCTAGTGCCTTTCCAACCAGGTCAGGTGAAGTTTTCATTTCATCTCACTGCCTGTATGTGCCTGTAACATGGGCAACTCCATTTGGACACGTATGATTCCCTCCGTCTCACAGAGGCAAAGTGAAGCCTTCACTGACACAAAGATGAGTGTCTGTACCCATTCAGCTTACGACCATTGGCCCATGTGTCTTCCTAAATTGAATCCTGTAATTTACCCAAGATTTCTAAGAATGGCAGCGTTCCCTTTTTCATCTTCATCAGTTGGCTTGAATCCAGTCCCTGGTGATTCGAGTTTTTGCAGACTTGCTAGGATGAATGTTGCTTCTTCTAGAAAGGTTGATATGATCTGTAATCACATGATCCCAAGACAGGGCACATGGAAATTCTGAATTCCCATCAGCCTCGGTGTCTGCTCTGTGGTCAGAAACAGGTATTTCCCATTGGAAATCACTTCCTGTAGTTGGCAGATCTCAGGTCCTTAAGCTCCTGTTACTCAGATTCATGAAACTCTGGCACTAGATAAATATTTGTGATCGTTGCTCCATGGAATAACTCTGACTTAAAGTCTACCTACCAGTAGCTCTCCCTCCTTCCCCAACACTGACTGTGGTGGACTTTCTGAGACACCACCTTTCAAATCATGCATGCAAGCCCTGATCCTTAGTGTGTGTGTGTGTGTGTGTGTGTGTGTGTGTGTGTGTGTGTTGCATGAAAGCTAAGAGGCTTTCGTTGGAATTATTAATTTTGAAGAATGCATGAAAGATTTTCTATATTTTAACTAAAGATTTAAAGATCTGAAATGACCCTTCAGGAGCTCAATCAGCATTAGATTTCTTCTTTCCCGTGAATGTCTCCCTTCCCATTGATTCTCCCTCTCCCTCCTTCCCCAACACTGACTGTGATGGACTTTCTGAGACGCCACCCTTCAATTCATGCATTGAAGCCCTGATCCTTAGTGTGGCCCCTAAAGAAGTAACTAAAATAATTCTCTCTCTCTCTCTCTCTCTCTCTCTCTCTCTCTCTCTCTCTCTGTGTGTGTGTGTGTGTGTGTGTGTGTGTGTGTTGCATGAAAGCTAAGAGGCTTTCATTGGAATTATTAATTTTGAAGAATGCATGAAACATTTTCTATATTTTAACTAAAGATTTAAAGATCTGAAATGACCCTTCAGGAGCTCAATCAGCATTAGATTTCTTCTTTCCCATGAATGTCTCACTTCCCATTGATTCTCCCTCTCCATCCCTTCCCCAAAACTGACTGTGATGGACTTTCTGAGACACCACCCTTCAATTCATGCAAGCAAGCCCTGATCCTTAGTGTAGCCACTAAAGAAGTAACTAATATAATTCTGTGTTTGTGTGTGTGTGTGTGTGTGTGTGTGTGTGTGTGTTGCATGAAAGCTAAGAGGCTTTCGTTGGAATTATTAATTTTGAAGAATGCATGAAAGATTTTCTATATTTTAACTGGAGATTTAAAGATCTGAAATGGACTTAAGTGAGTGGCTCACCCTTCAGGAGCTCAATCAGCATCAGATTTCTTCTTTCCCATGAATGTCTCCCTTCCCATTGATTCTCCCGACCCCTCAATTCTCTTTCCCTCCCCAATTTCAGTATTTTCAGCTTAACCTCTGCGGCACAAACTCTGAGGACTTCAATGGAGAACAGCTCAGGATAAACAGACGTGGAGGAGGGAATGAACTCGGACGCCTCTGGGTCTCAGGTACCTGTGCACTCAAGCTGATTGCAGGGAGAACTCCGTGACCTTGGTCCTCAGATTGGAGAAACTGTGTGACTATGGATTATGATGAAGGCTTCTCTCCCCACTCATGTGGCCCCAAGCCCCCTCGACATCCTCCCCGGGGACGTGGTAATGAGTCTAGGCATGCACTGCTCCCCCCTCCAAACCCCATCTTCCATTCCCGGGGTGACTCCGTTGCTTCCAATCGGACAGGGCTGAGAGGGTAGCCGTGGATAAGCTGGCCACATTTCGAGCAGGATTTATGAATCCTGAGCGGGATTTTCATGCTGTCTATACCACCGTGAAATTATCTGCTGATTCCATTTAGTAAACAAGGCAGCAGGCTGGAGCTGCCGGTCCGGGCCCAGCAGAGAGGCTGTGTGGCCGCAATGCTAATGCGCCGAGGCAGGGACCGAGGGGCCTGCTGCCCGGGAGGTGGGCTTGTCGCTCCCGGTATGGCTCTCCTCCTGCCTAAATAGGAGGCAATTGAAGAGAGGCATGTTTGCACACTGTTTCTCCGCTCATTACTCATGCACAGCATAGATTATTCAAAATAAGCAATTATTCCAAAGAAAACAAAACCATTTGCATTTCCCAGGAGAGGGAGCTGCCCCTTGGAGGAAGCTGGTGTCAGGCAGAGAGCGGGCCACCGCCGAGCAGAGCAGAAGTGGCGCCATGGTCTCTCCGCAGGACCACGTCCAAAGCGCTGGCCTGACATGCACACCTTCCACATCCTGACCCTGCCCGGTTCCATCTGGTTTCCCTGCACAAATGCCCGGAGGGCTGCTTGCTGTTGAGCAGGCCTGACTCTTGCTCATAACAGAGACCAAGATGGTAGGCGCCGATGTTGACAAAATTGTGGGTGGAAGAGCGTTACAATGAAACAAAATTATTAGTATCCATCCCATTTGTTTTCCTATAAATTATAAAAGACCCCCATTACCCACTTGTTTGAGTGGAAAGGATATAGACATTACGATCTAACTCCTCTGCTTGAATTCTTTCCTAATCTCTCTACCCACAATCACTTTTCCTATAATTTTAAAGTAGTTGTTTCGAAATTTTCACAATCATCAGAATTCCCCGAGAGGGTTCTAAAGCAGACTGGTGGATCCCCTCCCACTCCCTTAACGAGTTTTGGATTCAGTGGGCCTCGACTAGGCCCCAATAATTGGTATTTATAAAACACCCCCAAATGATTTCAGTGCTACTGGTTGAGAGGTCAAATTTGAAAAATATTGTTCTAAAATCATCCTGGCTACTAAGGAAGCCACTAGTCACACGTGGCTATGGAGTTCCTGAGCCGTGGCCCATCTGCCATGAGATGTGCCATAAATGTAAAACACATTGCATTCCTAAAGCTTTATACAACAAGAGAAGGAAAAATACCATCTTAATAATTTTAAATGATTATACATTGAAATAATAACATGCTTGGATATTTTAGGTTCAGCATAACATGTTATTAAAATTAATTTCACCCATTCCTTTTTATTGTGGCTACTATAAAGTTTAAAATTATAGACATGGCCCACAGTATATTTCCATTCGACAGCACTGTTCAAGAGGATAAGGAGAGATATGGTCAATATGAAATGAAAAGGCAAAATAGATGCAAAATGTGAAAACAAATTTGATTACTCAAGTATTGATTGGCTATTCCAAGATCCTAGGGAAGCATATGGCCAAATCATGATAATAGATGGGTACTGTGAAGTAGCCAAGATGGACCAATTCAGAGGAAAGGGATAGATCAAGGAGAAACTCGAAGAACAATCCAGACCAAGACCATCAGGTATAATTAGGTTTTGTATGGAGTCAAACCTAGTTTTCCATTTGCCCATGCTTACAGGTGACAGTAGCATGTAAAACAGAGCTGTCATCTAATGAATTTGACTTCTATGTGTATATCTTTTTCCTTTGGGGAGATGGCTGGTTTTCCAGGGCAAGAACTTAATCTGCATTTTACATAATTTGGGGCACTTAGCATTGCATCAATCTGTACTAGAAAATGTTGAGGGGAAAAAAAAAATATATATATATACAGCCCTTCCTTCTTAGATATTCACAACAACAACAAAATATACTTAATGCATAATTGCACCGAGTTCTTCAATTATTAAGCTTTTAAAGGTTTTACTAAGCATTTTATGGGAACACGGGATAATTTTTGCTTATAGTGTCTATTAACTCTTCAGACACTTAAGTTTCTATGGAAACCACTCTGGAAGAGCTAGTGCGGCGGCACGCGTTTCCTTGCACATCATCACCTCTACGGGCCAGGAGGGAAGAAACAGGAAGGCTATTCCCCTGACGAATCATGTAGACAAAGTCTGCCTTTCACTCTTCCTTCTACCCTCGCATCTACGGAGGCAAGAAATAATTCCACCCCTTTAGCTCTTCCGTCTACTCCTTTCTGGAATCAGCAAAACCAAGAGCTCTGGGTGAGATCTCTGCATGGTGAGTCACGCCTTACTCCTGACTTGAGGAAAAGACACACAACGCGTGCTTTGGTGTCCTGATTGCCAAGTCCAAGATAGCTCTTGACCAGTATCTGACAGACCCCTGCAGCTTTCTGGCTGGGAGAGCAAGCAGACGGTGAGAAAGAAGAATGGAGAAGAGGAGAACTGTATTCAGGAGGCAGGGTCCCTGTCGCCAGGAACTTCCTTTGAAAGATTTTTAAAGATGCTTAAAAATGACTAATACTATGTATCATTTTTCCGAAAGTCCAGACAGTTATCTCTGGATGAAAAGGAGGCGAGTCCTTTCATCACGGCAGCAGCTAACATAATTTTGAAGGCAAATATTTAAAGGAAAGAGATGTCGCTTACCTTGGCCCCAAATCACCAACAACCATCGCTCCCTCTTCTGAATGGATTGGAGATTCTCCGATAGCGTTTTCTCTCTGGATGGACGTGTCCCCCACACGCTCCAGCTCACCCTGTGGATGACAGAACAGGACTGAATCATCATTATTTTTTTCCCCCAAACACTATCTAAGGTTGTATTGCTCGGTGATGTGTACGCATGACACGCAGCTGCGCTCCTTCGGGAGGGACTATTCAAGTAGAAGGCCTGGTTGGAATTTCTTTGTTTTGTGATTCTGAACTGCTATTCCCCGAGCCGAAGCATCGAGTTTTCTCTTCTGAAGCAGAACCAGGAGGCACGGTGCTCACAGTCGTTTGGCAAAGATCTGCTTCCTCAGGAGGGCCGGGAAGCTCTCCCTGCCATATCCCAGTGTTGGAGAATCCCACTCCAGCTAATTTCCTCTTCCTTAATTTCATAAATATTCATCTCATCAGGAGAAATGTACCCAAGTCGAACTAGGTTCTTCTTGTCAGGGACAAAGGACAGGGCCCGAGCAGGGTTCACTTCTCAAATCCCCAAGGCGTCTACGCAGTCGAGTGATGATGACATGACATTTCATTCGACCAGTCTTCCCTTTCTGCTGGGCCCGATGGCGGGTAGCTAAGAGGAACCGATTCACTTAACATAAAATATTAGCATTCATCAAGATTTTTTAAAACACCGTGGAAACATATGTAGTTCCTTCAATGAGGTGTGACTGTACCAGCCCCAAGAAAAACCCTAGGCATGGAAATGGAGGTGGAGGGGGGGAGGGGAGGCGGGGAGTCAAGTCGACACAGAAAATCTCTCTCATTATTTTACTATAAGAATCTTAATTAGTCCCCAAGGTTTATCTCACTCATTTTCAAGCAAACTCTGGCAGATCAGACAATGAAATATGTGTCAATCAATCTCGGTGCGAGTCGGCCGCCCTACTGACAGGATTTGACCCTCTGTACCCGGAATTGTGAGCCGGCTAAGGAGCCAGCTCCATTCAAAATGGCAGGAAAAGGTGGGTGGAATGGTGCCGATAAATGAGCTTCTCTAATTGAGTTCATCCTTGTAAATTAATAAAGATCCCTGCCAATCAAACACGTGCATGTTTGCAGGAATATTATCAGTAGGTAATGGGGATAATTAATACTTCATGACATGGAGGCCTGAAATTAAAATCAAATCTGAGACTTAACTGCGATTATTAAATCTGAGGAAAATTATCTTTCCGACGACAAGTGTCACAACCTTCAGCACCTGAATTAATAACAGGGGGTGAGCCTCCGCGGCACAGCGCACCCACTTCTTGCTCCCTCTGTTGCCATCAGTGCCACTTCCCCACATCAAGGACCTATTCTGGCTCAAGATAGCACCGCAGAGCAGTGAGGGATCGCTGCAGCAGAAAACACAATCTTCAGGCAACTGATCTGGTTATAAAACATCCCGAGAGAGTGCAGGACCGCGAGGCGGAAGCTGGTGGTAGTTCTGGTTTCTGAGCCCTGGTTCCAGCCCAGATACTTTCTGGTTTTACTCAAGCTAGGACAGTCCTTTGTCTGGGTCTTCGGTCTGCCATCACATGATCACATGATGCTGATATTTACTCTTTTAAAAAGACTCTGTAAAGATCAACAAGGAGTGTTTTTTTATTTTAATAATAAGTGTACAGTGGTACCTGGAGATACGAGTTTAATTCGTTCCGGAACCTTGAGGCGTGGGAAACTATGAGACGCTTGAGTCTCGGTAAACTGGTGGGTCGTGTGCAGCCGGCCGATCCGTGCGATGACTCCTATCTCAAATGTTGCTCGTATTTCAAAGCAAAAATCGCTCGCTCGACGGCTCGTATCTCAAAAATCTCATATGTTAGGGCACTCGTATCTTGAGGTGCCACTGTATTTACTTGTTTTCTTTTTATTTGTTCATTCTTCAAGCACTATGTATTGAGCAACAGCCATTATGTAGGCTTCTTGGAAAAGAGAGATAGAAAAGAAAGGACACGGTTCCTGATCTCAAAGAACTTCACAACCGGGTCAGAGAATGTTCTAGGTAAAGAGGAGGGAGACCAGGAGGGGCTCAAAGTCCCTGAGAGGCGTGTCTCATGTGGCGGGCAGTTGATTTCCTGGGAATACAGTGGTACCTCGAGATACGAGTGCCCTAACATATGAGATTTTTGAGATACGAGCCGTGGAGCGAGTGATTTTTGCTTTGAAATACGAGCAACATTTGAGATAGGAGTAATTGCGCGGATCGGCCAGCTGCACCCGACCCACCAGTTTACTGAGACTCGAGCGTCTCATAGTTTCCCACGCCTCAAGGTTATGGAACAAATTAAACTCGTATCTCGAGGTACCACTGTAATTACTAATATGAGACTATTATAGGTACATGGTTGAAACAACATAGTCTTTTCCCCAATCACAGCTACATTTTAGATGTGGAGCTGTATGGTTTATAAGAAAAATAGCAACTTTCCTGAGGATAGCCTAAGAGAAAGATTGGAGCTAGAATTCAAAGCCTGTGGTCTTATTAGTATACGTATGACCTTGTGTTGTTCAGATACAAGAACTGTCGGGGTGAAGCCAGAGAGGGACCTTTCTCATGGGAGCAGGACCCCAATAGAGCAGGTGGACTGAGGAGAAATCTCAGATGCAGAGAAGAACCGCACACCCTGTAGGGCGCAGAGTCGGGGAGACCAGGCTGGTTTGCAGGGGTGAAGAGAGGGGTGGAGTCATGGGACCGCAGACTGAGGGCTGAAGAATGACTCTCTACATGAACCTGGAGTCTCTGAGCTTGCTCTGACCTTAGCTTTCTCTACCGGGACTGACCCAGGGAAGGAACTAGGCTCTTGCAACTGAGCAGGGGAAGGGAGAGGCAGGTCCTAACAACACGCAGGAGTGATGGGGCCTGGGAGGAGGAGGAGGAAGAGAAGGAGAAGAACGAAGAGGA
>PVJN01048820.1:0-15459 GCA_004026805.1 Lasiurus borealis
AGTTCCTTTCAATAATAACCATAAATGTAAATGAATTAAATGCTCCAATCAAAAGGCGTAGGGTAACTGAATGGATAAAAAATATGACCCAACTATATGCTGTCTACAAGAGATCCACCTCAGAACAATAGACACATACAGGATGAAAGTGAAGGGCTAGAAAAAATTTCCATGCAAATGAAAAAGAAAAAAAAAAGCTTGAGTAGCAATACTCATATATGACAAAATAGACTTTAAAATTAAGGCCATCACAAGAGACAACAAAGGTCATTACATAGTCATAAAGGGGTAGATCCAACAAGAGTATATAACCCTGGTAAACATATATGCACCCAGTATAGATGCATGCATATATATATAAAACTTCTAGAGGACTTTAGCAAAAAGATTGACAACAATACAGTCATAGTAGGAGACTTTAACATCCCTCTGACTTCACTGGATAGATCTTCCAGATCAAAACTTAACAAAGAAACAGAGACTCCAAAGGACAGATGGATTTAATAGACATTTATAGAACATTTCACCCCAACGCAACAGAATATACATTCTTCTCAAGTGCACATGGATCATTCACAAAGACAGACCACATGTTAGGACACCAAAAATATTCTCCAAATACTTCAGCCCCCACAGATTCACATCATTAAGGAAAAAAGAGCAATTAAATCTCTAAAGTACTTGAAGGTTTCAAAACTAAAATATCTTGATTCCTATAAAAACTACAAAAGAGAATAAAGGATTTAGTTTTGCACTGAATATATAGGTTGACTAAGGAAAAAATAAGAGTTAGAGGGAAGAAGCCATTGCCAAGATCAGATAGTAACTATAAATAGATGTCAAAGGAAAGCAGAATTTTTCAATCACATTTTACTTCTCCATCAAGTGGAATTCTGAAGGATTAAGAAAATAATGACTTAGAAGGAAAGCAGGTAGTATATAAGTTAGAAGCTCATGAATATTCCTATAAAGGAGTTCAACTTCACATGCTCACATTACATTTATACTGACCCACAGTACATGTTAATAAAGAAACACTAATGGTATTTTTTGAAGATTAATAGAAAGAAAGAAAAAGTCAAATACATTGAAGAATGGTAAGTATCCTCATATCCACATATTATAAGTAGGTACTCAGCTTTACAATGATCATTTAACATGAGTTTAGATAATTTATTAACACCTTGAAGAGGAAGAAATTAATTAGGTAAATGCATTTAAATTTTCATCTTGAGAGAAAAGAGTGAAACAGAAAATTATAAACAGTTTTAATTGCTGTTGTTAGGATATGATTTTACTTTTCTTTGCACTACGAAGACAAAGCTTGGAAAGAGACAAAAAAAAAAACAGGAAAATCTCAAAGTATTTACCAAAAAGTGGCCTTCAGGGTTCTGGTTCTAGATAAAGGGGAGTAAACACACTCTCCCAAATGCATGGAGCATCTACTTAAGAACTTGAAAAGGTAAATATTTTACAGACTGGGACAAAATGCCAGATTTTGAAGTATCAATCAGGTGATGAATTTATGTTTTCTTTTCCTTTGATATTTATTGGCTGGAACACAACATTACTTGAAACATTAGAGTTTTAAAACTGAGGGAGAGTATTCTGGGGAAGCCTTCAAGTCACAGCCAAAGTGTACAAGAGTCCCTCATTATTTCTTTCTTCTATCTGGTCTTTCATGCCTCAACCCTCAAGCAACCCATAGGCAGTGGTGGCAGAGACAGCAAGGGGAATCCTTAGGTGGCAAAAAAAAAAATTTTTTTTTAATATATTTTATTGATTTTTTACAGAGAGGAAGGGAGAGGGATAGAGAGTTAGAAACATCGATGAGAGAGAGACATCGATCAGCCACCTCCTGCACGCCCCCTACTGGGGATGTGCCTGCAACCAGGATACATGCCCTTGACAGGAATCGAACCTGGGACCTTTCAGTCCGCAGGCTGATGCTCTATCCACTGAGCCAAACCGGTTTTGGCAGGTGGCAAAATTTATATGGAGGGAAATCATTTCCTCCAATTAATAGGGAGCTGCGATTGGTAAGGTGGTAGGAAGAAAGTAGTTCCCCCACCTCCCCTCATCTCTTTCCTGCTTAGCTGCAAATGTACACAATTGCTGAACTGCACAAGATAACAGGGTAACTAACGAGCCAGTTTTGGTTGAAAGTACCTAAAGGGGCCATAGAGAAAAAAGTAAAGTATCAGGGAAAACACAGAAAGGGAGGAGCTTCAACAATTATAAAGTTATTTATAAACTTCTAGGCTCACCCTTAATCTGTACATAAATGGATATGATCCTATTGTACACATTGAAGACTCTGAGGACTGAACTAACAGAGAGAAGACACGTACTAAACTGTCAACTGTGAGGTACACAGGCAGGACACATACCAAAAGCACTGATAATGGAATCAGAGTCTACATAAAGCAGGTGAGAATTTTGAGCCTGAACCTATCCAGACCAATTGCCTACTATGTAGCTATTTTTATTACAATAGAGTTTTCCATAGAGTTTAACCAAAATCCAGTGTCCTATAATATAATATTCAAAATTTCAAGAATACAATTCAAAAGTATATGACATATAAAGAAAAAGAAATATCTCAACTCAGAAAAGCCTTCAACAGAACCCAACTTTAAAATATATAACAGGTTTACTAGTATTCTATCAGTTTCTATAGGTCAATTAGTTTCCTTCATTATAATGAACTAGAGGCTTGGTATACAAAATTCATATGCGGATACAGACCCTAGATCTGGCCTGGGAGCAGGCCCATCTTCCCCAGATGCCTGCAGCTGGCCCCACCGTCACCCACCTCTCGTTACCTGTTAACCATCAGGGAAGGGACTGAGAAGTCATCTGTTCCTGCCCACTCATTGGCCCTGCCCCTGCAGTGGGTAGCCATCAGGTGATCGGAGCCTGCTGGCCAGGGAAAGGAATCTAGAGGTGGTCAGTGCACCTCACAGTGAATGGTCCAGTGGTTGTTCTGCCATTAGGGTCAATTTGCATATTACCCTTTTATTATATAGGAGGATAGAGGCCTAGTGCATGGATAGGGCTGGCTGGGGATCCCAGATCAGGGTGGGGGTCCACACTGGGGGGTGGGGCTGGCTGGGATAAATGGTTGCAGGTGGTTTGCAGGCCAGCTGTGCCCCTGGCTTTGTCAGAAGGGACATCCAGAATGACATCTGGAAGACGTCTAGTCTACCCAGTCTAATTAGCATATTGCCCTTTTATTAATATAGATAGCAAATTTCCAAATAATAGTGTACCTCATATATGATATCTCATTCTCTAAGTCAAGATTTCTCTTTTTTAATTCTTCCAATTCTTTTTCTGACTCCAAAGCTTGCACTCCCATAACTTGATTAACAGTCATGCCAGTTGTTTTTAGTTTTCTCTGCAAAGTTAGTTTCTCTTTATCAACTCTGTGGGATTAAATAAGAAACATGAAAATATACCATCCACTGTGTGGCTTATTCAATTTATTGAACTGCAGCTTACTCATTACAAGATCAATATACAAAAATCAGATTGTTCTGGTAACTTATTTTTAAGTTATAGGAAACCCCATTTATAAGTTGTTAAAATGCATTCAAAACACATTTTAAAGAAAGAAAATAAAAAAATCATAGATAATAATTCATAATTAAAATTAGATAATTTTATATTATCAAGAAAAATTAAACTATATAACTTCCAATTAAAGACTTTACACATAATTAATTAGATTTACTTTACACTCACTTGGCAAAAAGATCCTTCACAGTATTCAACTGCTTTGTTAGAATATAAATTTCCCCTTCTTTCTCTTTTAACTTGTTTCGAATTCCCTCTATTTTGCTTTGCCATTTTTTACCTTCTTCCCACCTAATTAATTCTTCTCTAGCACTCTATAAACAATAATAAAGGAGGAAGAAAATTACCAATATTTTTTAAGTTTTATTTAAGAGTTATCAGTTACAACTTATTAGAACAATGGTAAAACAATCCTTCTTAGAAAATAAATAGGTTTTAACTTCTACAATTTTTAGACATGCCAAACTATTAGCAAAAATGACCCTCAGTTTAAGTATCCTGTATTTTATAACTTGACAAATACAATTTTGGGGAATAGTTTGAACTAATGATAACACCCTTACAGAGTCTTTACATGATTTTTTAAAATATATATATTTTATTGATATTTTACAGAGAGGAAAGGAGAGGGATAGAGAGATAGAAAAAATGATGAGAGAGAGACATCGATCAGCTGCCTCCTGTACACCCCCAACTGGGGATGTGCCCGCAACCAAGGTACATGCCCTTGACCGGAATCAAACCTGGGACCCTTAAGTCCGCAGGCCGACGCTCTATCCACTGAGCCAAACTGGTTTCAATTACATGATGATTTTTAATATAGACAATCATGACTACAGTAAGCTATATCAAAGAATCTATATGTACAAATGACCAACCCAATTCTATCGCTCCATAGCAATATCCTAGCATCAGGGCTCCTTCAAATCTTCAATGAACATTACTTTTCTGATTCAACAAGTATTTATTTAGTGCTAGATATGTAGCAGGTACTACCTAAAAATAGAAGCACAAATAAATCAAACAAAAAAAAATTATCTTCATGAATATTAAAGTCCAGTTTATGTTCATTAGAGTATGAACTAGGGAAATGGAGCAAAATAAAGAAAAAAACAAACAAAAAAAAAAGAAAAGAAAAACTGTAGTCATGTTAGTGTGATAAGTGCTAAAATGGTTGGGGACAGGGAAGGAATTAGGGCCTTTTAGGGATAGGTGTCATTGCTTGTGATAATTAAGATAAAGTGTCCAAGGAAAGAGCAAAACAGTCCATGTAATGCACAAGTTTCAGATGTCCTACTGGGCATTAATAAAGTTAAAAATTCTGTTCACAACTATCTGAGCTAAGAACTTATATCTTCATTCTACCAAGCAATTCTTACATATTTTTTTATTTTTTTAAATATATATTTTATTGATTTTTTTACAGAGAGGAAGAGAGAGAAAAAGAGAGTTAAAACATCGATGAGAGAGAAACATCAATCAGCTGCCTCCTGCACAACCCCTATTGGGCATGTGCCCACAACCAAGATAGCTTGACTGGAATCAAACCTGGGACCTTTCAGGTCAGAAGGCCGACTTTCTATCCACTAAGCCAAACCAGTTAGGCTACCAAGAAATTTTTAATTATTTTACTATGTAATAAACTTTCTAGGAATGCAACAATCTTATAAAAGAAAAATGTGTACATATAATTTTGCTAAAAACTGTACAGACAATTGTGTATCATTTCAGAAATAAGATTACAAATGGAAATGCCACTATGACATGAGATGCCAGTAGAATATATTGTATTAGTATTAGTCTGCATTCAGAGTTCTAAATTCACATTAATACAACCTAGAGGTGTAAGAACAGACTACCTCATTATGACTTTTAGGGTAGTTATGCCAGAGCATTTATATTTGCTGAAATATAAAAAATACATAAATGTACTATTTTCATAATTTTTCTTATTTTATATTTTTAATTTATCTTTTATTTAGGGCATTTATAATGATAAATTTGAAATTATGCATGTAGGTACTAGTTTATATTAACAAGGAATTCCATTTGAAAGAAGACATTATAAAACACTGTACTTACTATAAAAAAAATGTTGGGGCTAGAAGGGTGAACTGGCATAACTTTAATTAAAACACCCAGTTGAAAGTCAAATGCCCAACTATCAAAAATTGCCCAGCTGGTGTGTCTCAGTGGTTGAGTATCAAGCCATGAATCAAGGGATTGCTGGTTCAATTCCAAGCCAAGGCACATGGCCTGATTGTGGGCTGGATTGCAGTAGAGGGGCATGGAAAGACAGCCAATCAATGATGTTTCTCTCTTATCAAAGTTTCTATCTCACCCTTCCTTTCTGTCTAAAAATTAATAACAACATTTTTTTAAAGTTGCCCTCTCAAAACTAACTTTTCTCCTACTAGCTAAATTTTTAATCTCTTTTATTTAGTTCAGCTAAAAAGTATCCTTTAAAAAATGTAAAAACTGGAGGTCGGCGAAATGGCGGCAGAATGAACGGACATCTGGAGCTTTGTCAATGGGCAGAGGGAGAGAGAGCAGCTGAGAGTCGCACATGGAGTGTTTGTTGGCAAGTTAAGAGTCAGTTATCCTCCAGGAGAAGGCGGGGAACTGCTGGACGGGGCTCTCCTGCCAGGCAGCCCCATTGCCACAAGGTTTTTGTTGGCTGGAGCTGCCAGCGTGAATGCAGAGACCACGCCATCTGCAGAAGGAGGTGGATGTCTGCAGAGGTCTGAAAGCTGCGGCTGGCTGAAGCACCAATGGAACATTCGAGAACCCAGAGCACCGCTCTCCAAATGGCACAGACACGCGGGGGGCGGATTCAAAGATCCACACGGCACACAGAAAGGTTAGATATCGCCTGGGATAAGGTGAGGTCTCCTGCCCGGGAAACAGAGATGCACACACTGTGGGAGCCGGGTTGTGGGAAACCTGCCTCCGGAGAGGTCCGAGATAGTGGGGTAGGGCGTGATCCCTAAGTGTGGAGGCAAACTCTCCAAGCCATTGACAGAGGGGAGCTCTAGAAAACGACTTGTTTTTATCTGGGGCAGAGGGACAGCCTGGGAGTTATTACAGTGTCCTGAATGCAAAATCCCCACAAACTGGTTTTGAGAACCACAGAGTAGCAGGATCTGAGCACAGCCTAGAGAGGTCCTGTGCTTTGTCTCAGAGATCAATTCCGAAACATTGTCACCCAGTGGATGATGCAAAAATTGACTCTCGCATAACCACATAAGAATAAAGAGATTAAAACACCAACAGTGGAACACTGAGAACTGCAATACCTTCCCTACTGGGAAACAGGAGTGCCAAGTAGAACAATATTGTAAGTGAATGACCATTCTATTTCTTTTTCTTTTTTTAAATTTTTTTTAATTTTTCATTTTTACATATTTTAATTAAAAGACTATTTTTTTCTTTCCACCTCAATTGATTTTACCTTTTTAATTATTACATTTTTGTTTTCAACTAGTATTACTACTACTAGAATTTTACCTTTTTGGAAAAAAACAAGTGTCATTTAGTTTTCTCTTATTTTCCTTCGGGATTAGAGTTCTACATTCTATTCTCCTCTTTCTTTAGCATAATTTTACTCCAACTCAACTCTACCATTATGCCAGCACTTTCCTCCTAACTTTCCCATTTTGTTGTCTTGTTTCTCTTTCCCTTTTCCAACTTTAGATTCTCCCTATTCTTTCTCTTTAACTGGTTAAAATTTCACTCCATTTATATATCTAATTTCAAATCCCCTACTACAAGTCCATACAAACCTCTCTCTTCTTGTCTTCACTAGCCAAAAAGTTGTTTTTTCTCTATGTCCTTTTGTTGCTATTTGCCTGAACAGTGATTATCTCGATTTTTTGAACTTTTTTGTGAGATTGTTTAAGCTTATTCTACTTGTTTTATTTTGCTTTTTGCTTGATTTGTTTTTTACCTCTTTTCCCTCACCACCCTCGATTCCAGTTTTTATTTGCAGTTTGTATTAATCTCTAGATAGTGGTTGCTGGCCTTTATTGGGATTAGTGACTGTTCTATTGGAGTTTTCTCCTGACATTTATATTTTGTTCCCCTTTTCTCTCTTATCTGCTTTCTTTTCTCTCTGACTTTGTTTCTCTTTCTCTTTTCTTTTCTTCTTCTCCTTTATTTTATTTTATTTTATTTTTTGTTCATTTATTTACTTGTTTTTTTCTCCCTCTCCCAATTAGATTTTGACACTTCTTTCCTTTCTTTTTCCCTTATTTTCCTCTTCTTCTTTCTCTACTTACCCCTAATTAGTCTTTCATTGGTGGTCACCTTATTGGTGATTGTTAACATCGTGAGTACATTTCTGTTCAGTGCCTTGTGTGCTGTACCAGGTCGTGTTGCAGTTGTGCCTTTGAATCAAAATAGGAGAGAGAACTACATAACAAGACACCCGGAGAAGAAAAACCATGGGCAGAAGAAGAAAAAGCCCGAATACAACAAATAGGCAGGTATTACCAGAAAAGGAAGTAAACGAAATAAAAGCAGAAATAAGCCTGCCCGAGAAAGAGTTCAGAGAAATGATCATAAGGTGGATGAAAAAATGGAAGACAAATTCGACAATATGAGTAAGAGCTAAGAAGAAATGAAGAAGACCCAAGAGGAAATGAGAAGAGGCAATGAAAGAAGAAATATAAAATGACATCACTGCTTTAAAGAACTCATTAGAAAGCATCAAAAGTAGACTAGAAGAAGCAGAGGATTGCATCAGTGAACTAGAAGACATGGTAGGAAAAAATACACAAGCACAGCAGCTTCTAGAAAAAAAAAATTAAAAAGCAAGAGGATAGCATAAGGAAACTTTGGGATAACACACATTAACACAAAAAAAATCTACATCCACATAATTGGGGTTCCAGAAAGAGTGGAAACTGAACAAGGATAAGAGAACCTGTTTGAAGAAATAATGACAGAAAAACCCCACACAAAACCAAGAAGCTCACAGAGTCCCAATCAAAATGAACCCTACAAAACTGACACAAAGCCACATTATAATTAAATTGACAAATACCAACGACAAAGTAAGAATCTTAAAAACAACAAGAGAGAAACAGAAATTTACCTACAAAGGAACCCCCATAAGACTAGCTACTGATTTTTCAACAGAAACTCATCAGACCGGAAGGGAAGGGAATGAAATATACAAAGTCATGCAAAGGAAGGGTCTGAATCCAAGAATACTGTACCCTGCAAGGCTTTCAATCAAAATTGAAGGTGAAATCAGAAGCTTCACAGACAAAAAAGGACTAAGGGAATATATTACCACCAAACCAGTAATGTAAGAAATGTTAAAGGGTCTGCTGTAATAAAAAGAAATAGGAAGCAAAGAAGGAACTCTGAGGTAAAGACTAAAAATGGTGACAGATAAGTACCTATAAATAGTAACTTTAAATGTAAGTGGATTAAATGCTCCAATCAAAAGACGTAGGGTAACCAATTGGATAAGAAAACACGATCCATATATCTGCTGTCTACAAGAAACCAACCTCACGAAAAGAGATACACACAGATTGAGGTGAAGGGATGGAAGATGGTATTTCAGGCAAATGGAAATGAAAAAAAACCTGGGGTTGCAATACTTATATCTGACAAATTAGATCTCAAAGTGAAGGACATAACAAGAGATAAAGAACGCCACTTCATAATACTAAAGGGAACAATCCAACAAGAAGAAATAACTCTGGTAAACATATATGCACCCAATATAGGAGCACCTAAATACATTTAAAAAAAAAAACTCTTGGAGAATATTAAAGGAGAGATTGACAGCAATACAATCATTGTAGGAGACATTAATACCACACTGTCACCATTGGATAAATCCTCTAAACAAAAAAGGAGCAAAGAAACATCAATCCTAAATGACTCACTAGACCAGATGGAATTAATTGACATCTTCAGAACACTTCACCCCAAAGCCACAGAATATACATTCTTCTCTAGTGAACATGGGTCATTTTCAAAGGTAGATCATATGTTGGGTCATAAGAGTAATCTCTTCAAATTCAAGAAGATAGAAATCATATCAAGCATTTTCTCAGACCACAGTAGCATAAAACTGGAAATCAACTACAATAAAAACAATAGAAAGAAATCAAACACATGGAGACTAAACAGCATGATATTAAACAACGACTGGGTAACCAGAGAGATCAAGGAAGAAATAAAAAACATCATGGCAACAAATGACAATGAGAACACAACAATACAAAATTTATGGGACACAGTAAAAGCAGTCTTGAGAGGGAAGTTCATCGCTCTACAAGCCTACTGCAAAAAACAGGAAACAATGATAATAAATTACCTAACTCTACAACTCAAAGAGCTAGAAAGAGAGCAACAAGAAAATTCCAGTGTAAGCAGAAAGAAAAAATAGTAAAGACCAGAGCAGAGATAATTAACAAGGAGACCAAAGAAACAATTCAAAAGATCAACAAAACCAAGAGCTGGTTCTTTGAAAGGATAAACAAGATTGATGGACTTCTAGCCAGGTTCACCAAGAAGCAAAGAGAGAAGTCCCAAATAAACAAAATAAGAAATTAAAGAGGAGAAATAACAACAGACCCTGTGGAAAGACAATGGATTGTTAAAAAATGGTATGAACAGCTCTATTCCAACAAATTGGACATTTTCCTAGAAAAATATAACCTTCCAAAACTCAACTAGGAGGAATCTAAACATCTCAATAGTCCAATAACTATGGAAGAAATTGAAGGAGTCATCAAAAAGCTTCCAGCAAATAAAAGCCCGGGACCAGATGGCTACACAGGAGAGTTTTACCAAACATTCAAGGAAGAATTAAAACCTATCCTCCTCAGACTATTCAAAAACATTCAAGAAGAAGGAACAGTTCCAAACACTTTCTATGAAGCCAGCATCACCTTAATACCAAAACCAGATAAAGACAACAGAATGAAAGAGAATTATAGGCCAATATCTCTCATGAACATAGATGCCAAAATCCTCAACAAAATTCTAGCAAATCGGATCCAACAGTACATCAGAAAGATCATACACCATGACCAAGTAGGATTCATCCCAGGAATGAAAATCAATAAACGTGATACATCACATAAACAAATTGAGAGATAAAAATAACATAGTCATATCAATTGATGCAGAAAAAGCTTTTGACAAAATCCAACACCCTTTCTTGATAAAAGCTCTCAGCAAAGTGGGAATAGAAGGAGCATACCTCAATAACATAAAAGCCATATATGATAAACCCACAGCTAACATCATACTCAATGGGCAAAAACTAAAACCATTTCCCCTAAGAACAGGAATAAGACAGGAATGCCCACTCTCACCTCTCCTGTTCGAAATAGTACTGGAAGTATTTGCCATTGCAATTAGACAAGAAGAAGAAATAAAATGCATCCAAATTGGAAAGGAAGAAGTAAAGCTTTCATTATTTGCAGACGACATGATACTGTACATAAAAAGTGGAAGAACTCCATCCCAAAACTAATTGATTTAATAAATGAATTTGGCAATGTAGCAGGATACAAAATGAATTCCAAGAAATCTGTGGCATTTCTATACACTAATAGTGAAATTACAGAAAGAGAGAATCAAAAAGCAAAGACCATTTACCATTGCACCAAAAAAATTAAGATACCTAGGAATAAACCTAACTAAAGAGGTAAAAGACCTATATGTATAAAACTATGTGACACTAAAAAAAGGGCTAAAGGAAGATGTTAACAGTAGGAAGAGCATACCATGCTCATGGATTGGGAGAATCAACATCATTAAAATGTCCATACAACCCATAGCAATCTATAGATTCAATGCACTACCCATTAAAATACCAACGACATATTTCACAGTCCTAGAAATAATACTTCATAGATTCATCTGGAATAAAAAAATACCACGAATAGCCACAGAAATTCTGAGAAAGAAGAATAAAGTAGGGGGGATCTCAATACCAGATTTCAAGCTATATTACAAAGCCACTGTTCTCAAAACAGCCTGGTATTGGCACAAGAACAGACATATAGACCAATGGAATAGAATAGAGAACCCAGATATCCACCCAAACCACTATGCTCAACTAATATTTGACAAAGGAGGCATGAACATACAATGGAGCTAAGATAGCCTCTTCAATAAATGGTGTTGGGAAAATTGGAGAGATACATGCAAAAAAATAAAACTGAATCACCAACTTACACCAAATACAAAATAAACTCAAAATGGATATAGGACTTAAACATTAGAAGAGAAACCATAAAAATACTAGAGGAATCCACAGGCAGCACAATCTCAAACATATGCCAAAAGAACTTTACTGATACTGCTACAAAGGCAATGGAAGCTAAAGAAAAAATAAACAAATGGGACTATATCAAAATAAAAAGCTTTTGCACAGCAAAAGAAGCCATCAGCAAAACAAAAAGAAAGACCACTGTATGGGAGAACATATTTGCAAATGTTATCACTGATAAAGGTTTAATCTCCAACATCTAAAGCCAACTTATACAACTTAATAAAAGGAAGATAAACGATCCAATAAAAAAATGGGCAACGGACCTAAATAGAACCTTTTCGAAAGATGACAGAAGGAAGGCCAAGAGAAACATGAAAACATGTTTAAAGTCACTAATTATCCGAGAGATGAAAATGAAAACGACAATGCAATACCATCTTACACCTGTCAGAATGGCAATCATCAACAAATCCACAAAGGACAATTGTTGGTGAGGATGTGGAGAAAAAGGAACCCTTGTGCACTGTTGGTGGGAATGCAGACAGGTGCAACCACTGTGGAGAACAGTATGGAGTTTCCTCCAAAAACTATAAATGGATCTCCCATTTGACCCAGCTATCCCATTCTTAGGAATTTATCCTAAGAAATTACAAACACCAATCAGAAAGGATTTATGCACCCCTATGTCCATAGCAGCACAATTTACAATACCTACAATTTGGAAACAGCCTAAGTGCCGGTCAGCAGATGAGTGGATCAGAAAACTATGGTACATCTACACAATGGAATTCTATGTTGCCATTAAAAAGAAGAAATTCTTACCATTTGCAGCAACCTGGTTGGAACTGGAGAACCTTATGCTTAGTGAAATAAGCCAGTCAATGAAGGAGAAGCATCACATGATTTCACTCATTTGTGGATAATAAACAACATTATAAACTGATGAACAAAAGGATAGATACAGAGGCAATAAAGCATCAAATAGACTATGAAATTACAGCAGGAAGATTAAAGTTAGGTGAGATAGATAAGAGATCAATGAAAGGACTTAAATGCATGCATGTATGCATAACCAATGAACATAGACACTGGAGGGTTGGGATATGCCTGGGAGGGAGGGGGGGGGGCAATGGGGAGATATGTATAACAAATTAATAAAAGAAAATAAAAGAAATGAGAGGAAAAAATGTAAAAACTTCACTAAGTGTTTGATAGTCATTAACTTCTATTTTTTTTTTCCTGAAATATAATCAGGAATTTTATTTACCTCCAGAAATATAAATATCAGTTGGGGACATAACGTATGTAAGTAAATTTTTCTGCATCATATAGTGCTTTTTAGGGATGGAGTAATTCTATCCCATATGAAATTACCCTCTTAGGTAAGATTTAAGAAAGAAATTAATTAAAAAATGAACAATAACAACAATAAAAACAACAAGGCAAATGTCACCAAGGTCTGTTCTAGGCTGGGAAAGAGAAGGCAAGAAGAGTGGATGGAGAGAGAAGTTACCTTTTGATATTTTCTAACAACTTCTTACATGTAGATTTCAGAATAATGTTATTACATTTAAAATTTTTCATTCACTCAACAAATACTGAGCATCTACAATGTGTCAGGGACTATTCTAGGTGCTAAGGAGACAATAAACCAAATAGGCCATTTCTGCCATCAATGTTTGAAGACCAAAAGAAGAACACGTAGCTAAGGAAATCTCTAGTCTGTCAGATAGTAATAAATGCTATGGAGAAAAGTATATTATCATAAGAAAAACAGGACTGCAAGGCATGGGGGTTAGGTTATTTTTTAAATACAGACAGGCTACAAACATTGTTTAAGGAGGAAAATGTGTTGAAATTTGTTTTTATAATCAATGAAAGTATTATTTGAGTATAAAAACATTCATGAATTAGGAATGCCCAGCACTGTGTAATCTGAAAGAACATTCTCACTAGACTCATAGCTATAAATTTTACTATTACTGTAACTTTCTCTGTTCTCTTTCTAGTTAGTAATAGAATTGTACACTGGAATGAACTTAATGGCTTACAAAAAACTTTCACAAATTATTTCACTGTCAAAACAATTTTGAGAAATTGGTAATAAAAATAGTATTATATAATTTAAGGAAAAATAAGATGAAACAGAGATTAAGAGTCCAGGGAAAGCCAGAAAGCTATTAGAGATATTCTGATGGGAATAAGGTTAGGAACTGGTATCCAAGGAATATTTAGACCTTTTCCCCAGGAAGGAGAGAACAAAGAGATCAATCTAGAAGGGTAAAGACATTTTGATCTTCCAGTTTTCACAAATAAAGCTTCTGACAGCAAGTATGTTATGGTTCCATATATATAAATGCAAGCATTTTCATCAAAATTATACTGACATTGGTCATTTTGATACTTTTTGTAAAATACTCTGTTAAAACTTTTAGTCTCATTACCTATTTTCTATACAGAGTCATTAAAATATGTAGTTTTCATATTATGAACATTTATTTTAGAGATATTGAATATTTTCTGGGTAAATTTTTCCTAACCCATAGCTCCTCCACTGTGATTTTCTTCAGGGGCAAACATTACCACTATCATCAATATTTCCCAAGTCACTTTTGATATTTTCAATGCTACCTCTCTCCCTCTCTCCCTCTCTTCCTCTCTCCCTCTCTCCCTCTCTCCCTCTCTCTTTAGTTTCTCATTTATCCAAAATTAATTATATATACGTATTTTAGTTAAGGTTGATTAATTCTATTTTTAATCCTCCCAAGGGCATGTTTACTGATTTTGGAGAGGGGAAGGAAGAAAGAGAGAGGCAGAGAAACTGACTGACTGCTTCGTGATCAGGGATCAATTTGCAATCTTGGCATGTGCCAGACAGGGATGATGCTCCAACCAACTGAGCCCTCTGGCCAGAGCACTATTGTAATTTTCATTATAAAATATTTTACTTTAATTGTATGAAAACTTTAAGTAATTTTTCTCCCTTATAGAATCAATTTAAGAGTGATTGGTTACTTAATATTGCTGTAAATACTGCCTAAATATTCCAAGTCACATTGTTGACCCTGAAATAATAGTCCTGCCTAGCTACACTAATAAAAGAGAAACATGCAAATTAACCATCACTCCACTATACCCACAAGCTATACCTACCAGCTAAACAGGAGCGAGTATTCAAATGAACCCAACCAAGATAGCAGCCAGCCACAGAGCTGGAGCTCAGCAGGAGGCTTGGGTTGCCCCTGTCTATGGAGGAAGCCAAGTTTTCTGCTCACCCTGGCCTGGCCCTTGCCTTCACTCAAGGCTACAAAGTTTCAATTATAGAAGATAAATAAACCATAGATACTTGCTTCCAGCAAGTCCTAGCCTCCACTCAAGGAGACAATGAAAACAAAAAGAAATAAAAGGAGGGAATGGGACCTTGGGTTACCAGGGTGGGGATGGGGGGATGATCAGGCCAGAATGGAACAGCAGGGGCCACCGGGGATGAACAGACCAGCAGGGGGTCCAGTTGGGGGTGAGCAGGCTATCAGTGGAGATCAGTTAGAGGTGATCAGGACAGTGGGGGGGCCAGTTGGGAGTGAGCAAGCCAGTGGGGAGGGAGGGTAGGGGAGAGCAGGCAAGCAGGGGAG
>PVJN01048821.1:0-15458 GCA_004026805.1 Lasiurus borealis
AAAAAATATATGCAGCACAAGCAGGCCATTGTTTAAGGTCTGATGTGTGTCATTTCCACATTTACATTTCTATGCTTTTCCAAACAAAGGCGTAGTAGGTGTATGCATGTGTGTGTATACATTCACCAAAAATGTTACAGCCTCAATATCTAGTTTATTGTGTTCTTAGCCTGGATTCTCTAGACAGGAGAAGCAGACACAAGGATAAAAGTGAGTGCCCTGGCCAGTGTGGCTCAGCTGTTTGGGGCATTTTCCTGTGCACTGGGAGGTCATATTTCAATTCCTAGTCAGTGCATATACCTAGGTTGTAGGTTCCATCCCCTGTTGGGAAGCATGTGGGAGGCAACTGATTGATATATCTCCTGGATATCTCTCTCTCTCTCTCTCTCTCTCTCAGTCTCTCTCTCTCTCTCTCTCTCTCTCTCTCTTTCTCTCTCTGTCTTTCCCCACCCCTCTCTTTCTAGAGTCAATTTAAAAAAAAGGCAAAATGCATTAAAACAAAACAAAACACGCAAGACAAAAAAAAGGATTAAAGTGTAGCCACAGATGGTGACAAGGATGAAACAATAGATGGAAAGTAATAAAGAGGCAAAGCAACTTGGTGTGACGTGGATTGGCAGTGACATAGCAGGGGTTTGGCAGGTGTGTCCACTTGGCACGCAGGACTCCTCCAGAGAGGCTGCAAGAAGAAACCACACTCAGGGCAGTCCACTGCAGGGAGGAAGGAAAGCCAGTTTTTCTGCTCAGATCCCTCCTGCCTCTCATTTCCCATCAGCCAAGTTTCACCCCATAGGGAGGAACTCCTTATATTTTCAGCCCTTGCCAGCCATTCAGTAAGCCAATTCCCATGCTCCAAAGTGTGGCATTTCATCCAAATCTAGGATGATGATACAATGCCAATAGGGCCCATTATGGAGGAAGTAAGGCCCAGGGTTCCAACTTGAACTTCAGCCTTCTCAGGGAGCTCAGCAGAGGCAGTGGTCATGGTCTGAGAAGGTGCTCAATGATTGCATCCAACACACTTGCTTTGCAAAATGGAATAGTGTACACATTGTTCTGATATTTGTTTTGTTAGCCAAAAATCATAGCCATTACCCCCGTCAGCATTTTGAGATCAAACTCATCCTTTTTAATAGATGTCTAAGGTTCTAGAAAATAGATCTGTCATAATTTATTTTGCCATTTCCTTACGGATGGACATGCAGGTTTTTCCCAGTTTTCCATAGTATAGAAATCATCTGTCAACAATATATACAAGTCTTTCTGGAGATCAAATTTAAAGCTGAAGGCAATTTGAAAGGGAAGATCTGACTTAAAATCAGTCTCCATGCCGATCTGGAGCTTTGCTAACCTGACCCTGTGACTGCATTAATTACGCCCTGTTGCACGTGGTCCAGGTTCTGGCAGTTCTGAGAGTGACTGGAAGCTGCTGGCTTTGCAGAGGAAGGTCTGCAACATTACTAAGGCAAGGTACTCTCTGGGGAGGCTCCCAACCGGGAGAGATTCCTTTCCATTTCTGCATATGCCCCAAAGCTTTTCCATTTGAATTATCTTGTCAGTGTATCAAATAAAGAAAGAAATGGAATTCTATGCATTCTGATTTTGCTCAGCCTGCCTTTACAGAGCCCTCTCCTGAGCAAATGCAGTCAGTCAGGTCTTGGCCTCAGGGTGGGAACTTGAGGAGGACACGGTTCGTTCCCTGGCAGGGCGTCTGAAGTATTCAATGATAAGAAGACCACCACCACAAGGGACATTTTACACATTTCTACACCTAAAATCACCTCAGGTTTCAGGCGTGTTTTAGAGGAAAGCTCTTTTATCTTGTATTTTTGTCTTGATAATGCTTTGACATCTTGACAGTTTTGAAGGTAATGACCCCTTATGGGAAGCAGCCGGTACTCCGTCTGCTTCCCCTCTTTGCTAGGCGATGTCCCCTCTGTCTCCAAGAGACGGCACAGTCTCTGAAGACCACTCTGTACCCTTCCTTCCTCCTCTTCCCTGAAACTGCTTACCGATGGCATTTCTGAAACCTGCAACTTCAATGACTCTACTAAATCCAACACTTTGAGCGTCCACTAACCTTTCCAAAGTAGATTTTATTATCACAGAATACGAAATATTCTTTATTCTACTGCCCTGTTGATTTTTTTCTCAGAGATGCGTAATAGCATAGACCTGCAATAAAATGAAAATCAAATTCTGTATGAAACTATGTAAAATATTGATCAGACCAAATAGAAATGACAAAATTATTAATGTAACATAGCCCTTAAAGTGCTTGACTAGCAATGCTGAATGAAAGAAATGCTTCTAGAATTTAGTAAGTGCATTTGACCACTGAATTTAGAATCAGAATATTTTACATGATACTATTTCATATATTTAATGCACATATATTATGCCACTTTATTATCATACTAGAGGCCTGCTGCATGGATTCCTTTACTGGTGGGGTCCCTTGGATGGCCTGTGCCCTCTCACAATCCGGGACCTTTTGGGGAATGTAGGATAGCTGGTTTTGACCTGATCCCATAGGCTCAATTTACACAGGAGGGAGCCCTATCTGTGCATTGATCAGTGGTCAATGCACATCATAGTGACTGGTTGACTGGTTGTTCAGTTGCTTAGGCTTTTATATATATACTAGAGGCCCATTGCAGGAAGATTCCTGCAAGAATAGAGCTTCCTGTGGTGGTCTCTGCTGCCCCACCTGTTTCCCTCCCTTCTCTGCTGTCCTGCCTGCTTCCCTTCCATTTCTGCCGCTCTTGCCTGCTTCTCACTCCGCCTGCTTCCCTCCTTTCTCCTCCCGCCCTATTTGCTTGCTTCTCTGAAGCTTCCCTCCCTTCTGTAGCACTTGGCTTCCTTCTACGCTGTCTTCAGTCTTCACTCTGCACCGAGATATGCAAATTATCCACTATCTTGGTTAGGTTATTTTGCATACTCGCTCCTGATTAGCTGGTGAGTGTGGCTTCTGGGCATAGTGGAGGTACAGGCAATTTGCATGGTTCTCTTTTATTAGATAGAAAAGCCTGAAAAATTAGCTAATAATTCCAGATGAAAAAGTTACATTTATATCTTAGTTATTTTAGTCTAATAATAGACTAAATTTTGTGATTTTTAGGGGTAAAATAATTTAATAAATTATAAACTATACCTTCTAGATTCAGTGACTCTAAAATTAGGAAAGGTCCTAGAACTTCTCTGTTTTGTAATTTGTACTTGTGGCCTTTGTGTCTTTAAAAATGCTTCTCCTTTCTTTATTAATCAACATTGTATAAAACCACTTATCACACTGCTGATCAGTATGAATTCATACCATAACAGTTCAGAGCTGGAAATACATTTTTGTCAGCTTCCACAGTATTATCAAGGATAAATGTACAATTTCTATGTGATATACTTTTTGAAATGTTGAAAATAGTTCTTTGAGCCCCTAATTATCTTTGAGGATCCTCAAGAATCCAGTGGCTCTCAGATTGGGAGCCATCTCCTTAGGCAAGGTCTGACACTGATTCTTAGATGAAACTTGTACCCTGCCTAACAATAGCCATTGTTGGATACCTAGGTCTTCTCAAAGTGGCCTAAAAAGGGCAATTTAATAATTATTCAATTTCTGAGTCACTGTCAGAAAACAGGAGGCAGTGAAAAAAGAAAGGTTTGGTACTTATTTCCATGGTTCCTTCTTTGTTGAGTCATCAGAAGTGGGTGGCATCCCTGTCTGACAGCCCTCTTAACATAGTCCAATTTCCTTTAAGTAACTGCTTGCTTCCTTGAGTTGTTGAACCATGCCTTTAAAGATGTACATTTGATTTGTTTCCAATATTCTTCTGTTGAGAACAGTGCTGAAATGAATAACTTTTTTCTCTTTGACTAGGGACCAAAGGATTGTTGGAGTTGGGCCACTAAAGGAAGTAAATTAGAAAAATAGACATTGAGATATCAAAAAATGGAATGATGACATTGAGATTATGAAGTTATTGATAATGACAAGGTATAGAAGCATGATTATGAGGTGAGTGACTGAAATATGATGAAGAATGTGGAGGAGTTAAAAAAAAAAAAGGAATGATAACCTAAACTATTTATTGAAATCTCCAAGAACTAAGACTAAAGAAAGAGATTATTAGACTTGAGTTAATATCATTGAAAACCATTGCAATGTTCTTTATAGTAGCCAAGACATATATACACAATGTAATACTACCCAGCCAAAGAAAAGAATAAAACCTTATCATTTATGACAACATGGATGGATCTAGAAGATATTATGCTAAGTGAAATAAAACAAAGACAAATACCATACGATTGCATTTAATTATGAATCTAAAAAAAAACAAACTCATAGATTCAGAGAACAAAGTGGTAGTAGATGGGAAGGGTATGGGGGATTGAGTGAAAAAAGTGAAAAAGATTGAGGAGTATAAATTGTTAGTTATAAAAACAGTCATGGGGACCTAAAGTTCAGCATAGGGATTATAGTCAATAATACTGCCTGTCATGTGTTAATTTTTGTTAATTATTACTAATTTCATCATTTAAAAAATTTTTAATTACAGTTGACATATAATATTATATTAGTTTCAGGTGTGTGACATAGTGATTATACATTTACATACCTTATGAAGTGATCACCCCAATAACTCTAGTATCTATCTGACTACAATATATAGTAATTACAGTATTACTGACTATAGTCCCTATGCTGTACTTTAGCATTTGAAAAATATATTCCCCTGAATGTTACACATTATCAAGTCACTTATAAAGGGAAAATAGGATGTCCTTATATTTCTGCACAGCAACATTCATAACAAGAAGACACTGGAGTAACATATACAAGATACTCAAGTACAAAAAGTGAATACAAAGACTATATCTAGCCAAACTGTATTTCAAGCATGAAGACTATAGACAGCTTCAATATGCAAAACCCCAGCTAACATTGTTACTATTCACTTTTCTAGTCTAAAGATGAACTTCAGACTAATTCAGGGGAATATATTTTTCAAAAAAAATGTATCTAGCAGAGCAACATTTTACTGGTAAAAGTGTTCTTTATATCTTAGGTTTTGCCAACATTTCTGTTACAGATCTTTATATTGGTGCTGTGCTCCTTCCTTTCTTAAATCTCACCATTGAATGAAGTGTTTTCACTGGCCCTGCTCTTTGCAAGAGTTGCTAGCACAGTGGGAAGGAGCTGGTTTTCGCTGAGCACAAGTCTGTGCCGCCCACGGCATGCACAGATTGCTTCTTGCAAATATGAGCTATCTATGTGACTCTTTGTGTGGCCTCCATCGCGCTGTCCTTTTGAATCAGCTGGGTGCGGGGTCTTTTGTTGCCAGCATGGTTTGCTTGCCCCAGTTTTCACACCCTCTTTTGCAAACAAAGGATAACGTTTCTGTAACTCAGAGTGTGTTCCTTACCTTTAGGAGTCAGACTTTTGCTTAGTAAGATCTAAGCTGGGCCTTCTTGCTGTTGAATTCTGTCTCTCCCTCTCTCTTCTTTCTCCCACACCATTTGTCTTCAGTCTCATCTACTTTTGGCAACCTTTGTACATGTTTTAAGATCTGAGCAGTATACTTATGTCCTAGTTTACCAAAAAATAAAAATAGTTTGTGGATTTGGGAGAATGAAAATGTAGGTTGTATTTTTAAACTTGTAGCTCTTAAATAATTTTTAAATACAAAGAGAAAATACTAATATAGCTAGTCATACTCACACTAGAAGCCATCTCTAATTCTTTAGAATAGTGATGTCTACATTTTATAGATAATTGGAAACTCATATGTGTGTGGCCTGAATTCTCTCTTCTAGTGATATTCAAAACTGTGAATATTTTTCAGGGTAATATATAAAAAGTTCTTCAAAATTAGTCAACTATTAATAAAAATGCACATATAGTTTACCAAACCTAGGGATTCCTCATTTCTTTTGGTTAGGCTTTATCTGAAATTTCATAATTACAACATATTAGAAATTTCCAAACCCTAAGAGACAGACTAAGAGTTTATATTGTTCATTTACTCCTTATAAAATATCATGCTAAGTAATATTTAGATAGTTCCCACACTACTTCCAGTTCTTTACCTCAAGGTCAGATTCTACATTATCTGAATCATCTGGGCCTTGAGCTTTGGGACAGATACCCATTCCTTGCAGCCAAAAGTGCAAGGTTTATTGCATCTGGGGATGATGTCAGAGTATTTCTGATCCTGACAGATACCTATCTAAAGCAAAAACACATGGATTAATTTTGATTATATCAATGACAATACAGTTATGTATTTGAGCAATTCTTGAGACATCTGGATTGCATTCAAGCAGTTTATAGCTGAATTTTTTGCTCCAAATATTTGTTACTGACTTGCTATCAACCTGGATTTCAGCAGTTTCATGAAAGACAGACATGTAGACAGAAATTTAGGACAATTTTTGCGATTTAACATGCCACTTCTCAAATTCTGGTTAGATTGTGTCTTTTTCAATAGCATAATTTTCTTTCAGGTCTGTGAAATAAAATTCCTTTGTAACCAAGCTACACAGATAAGAGAGCTACTTGGTAACTCAAACACATCTTGAGGTTTGTACACCAAAAACAGCTGCAGAAACTTAAAGTATATTTCATATTCATCAAAAAATGTCGTCTGAAATTTGGACTTTATTTTTACCAAAGTAGTACAGAAACTCCTCAAAATCTTTAATTACATGAAGCTTAGAAAAGTTGCCATGAGCTCACTTCATTGGCCTGACTTGAGCCTGGGATCTTCATTTCCTGAAATAAAAGGTCTTCTTTCCCCCTGGAATTTCAAACTCAGTATATTCAGATGTTTCATCAGGCCATCAGGAAAGGACAATCTTTTGGACCATTGTATGTTAAGCTGGGTCTCTGAAAGCTTTTTCATCCCCAGAGTCCTTGACCTCAAAACATCTCTTACAAACAATCTCTTAAACAAGTGCCCATAATCTAGACTTCTGACTACATTAAAATAAACCCAAACTGCACACACTTCTTTCTCTCTGTCCAATTTGGTGATGGTCAAGGGCACAGGCTCAGAACATGTTGACAACCACAGTAACTTCCATTCTTACACCAGGACAAAAAAATCTTTCTTACAAAGCTCAAATCACAAACTGGCCCAATGCAAGGAGCATCAGACTTCTCTTTTGTCTTTAATTAGTATTAGAGCATTTCCCACTTTTTGGTTGCAGTATCCCACCTATGGTAAACATACACATGTACACCTAACTTCTCAAATTCCTTACTACCTCTTGAACCGTTTCTGTGTTCTAGCTAGCCAAGGTCACTTAGGTCATTTGGATACTGCTGCTTTATAGCATTTCATTCCATACATTTGGCACAGGGGCTTATGATTTAAATTTAAAATGAAATAAATATTACTAGTAAGTTATATTTCTGTAATTATGCTTTGAGTTTATATTGCTCACTTAACTTTTTTCACTAAACAGCCTGGATATATATATTTTAAATTATGTTTTTTATTGATTTCAGAGAGAGGAAGGGAGAGGGAGAGAATTAGAAACATCCATGATGAGAGAAAAGCACTAGCTGCCTCCTGCACACTCCCGGGCATGTGCCCTGACTGGTTCAGGGGTCAACACTCAACCACTGAGCCACATGGTGGAAGCCTGGATATTCTTTATGTATGCATGTTTTATTTATTTTTTTTAACTTGAAAGACATATATTTTTGTTCCAGTGGATATCTTTCTAGCCTTATAACTATTTTTTTAAACATTATTTAAAGCAGTGAGCAGTATATTTCCTGTTTCTTCCCTCCTTATTCTCTAAAAATATCATTTTCTATGATACTTATTCCTTTTTTTTCTCAACTTCTATTGGTTGTTTCATTATTATATTGCCAGGATTTTATAACATTTATTCTTTGTTCTATGACCACAATGCTTACATTTGTCTTAGCATAAATTCTACAGAAAAGTGGAATCAATGATCACAGTAATTTTTTGTCTTTTTAAGTTTCTTGGTTGGTTGGGTGAAATTCATACTCAGCCAATGTTCTGTAACAGATACATGGAAACCACATTCTTGCACATTAAAAAATGTTGTCTATTACATTTGTACTTTAACAGGTTTCTCTGGTATAAAATTTTTAGGTATAAATTTTTTTTGGTCACATTTTGATATTTTCCCCCCTACAGATGTCTTCATCATTTTTATCTAGATACCTAGAATATCTCTATTTGCTTTGAAAAGTCAGTAGCTTTACTAGAATAGGTCTTAGTTTGATTATCCTCTGCCATTATTTCCCTTTGGGATATTATGTGTCCTTTCTAACTATAGATTTAGGCCTTTTATTTCTGGAAAGTCTCTCAAAATACATATTTAAGCTCTACCCCTCCTCCCATGTATCTAATCTTTTCTTGGTTATCTGTCTTGATTGTGCATATATTGGATTTTTTTGTCTCTCATTTACATAATATTCTCTCATCCTTTTAAACATTTGTTTATTTTTATTTCATTTTACATGCTTTTCTTGAGTATTCCATAACACTTTAAAAATATTTTTTGTTCTTAGTTTATTTTTAAAGCATTATGGAATATTCAGTGGTTTTATTCTCTTTATGGTATTTCCAAATTTGCCTTGATTTTTAAAATAGTTTTCCCCTTCCCACTTCTTTTTCTTTTAAATATATTTTTTATTGATTTTTTTACAGAGAGGAAGGGAGAGGGATAGTTAAAAACATCAATCAGCTGCCTCCTGCACACTCCCCACTGGATGTGTGCCCGAAACCAAGGCACATGCCCTTGACCGGAATCACACCTGGGACCCTTGAGTCTGTAGGCTCTACCCATTGAGCCAAACCAGTTAGGGCTTAATTCATATTTGAGCTCCTTTTGTAGTTTTGCTTTATTTTAAAAAATTCAAATGAATAGAGTTAATAAAGTTGAGTTAATCATACTTATCAGTGTCTGCCACATTATCATGCCAGGTCAATTTTATTTATTTATTTTTTCCTCTTCATTCTTCCCCTCCCCTTATAGGCAATCATTTAAATGTGTAATATATATGTAAAATGTGTTGTTTTTTTTTAATCCTCAACCAAGGGTATGTTTTGATTTTTAGAGAGAGAGGAAGGGAGGGAGAGAGAGAGAGAACATGGATCTAAGAGAGTGATATGATCACTTGCCTCTCATATGCACCCCAATCAAGGATCAAACCCGAAACCTGAGTATGTGTCCTGACCAGGAATTGAAACTGCATCCCTTTGGTGTATGGGATGACATTCCAACCAGCTGAACCACCTGGCTAGGGCTAAAATGTATATTTTTTAATGTATACACTTTTAAATGTTATTTATTGAAAATATATCTAATTTTTTTCTCACTCAGCAGTATGTTTAAGATCCATCCACATTGCTCTGTGGCCCTCTAATCAGTCACTTCTGATTCTGTGCAGAATCCTCTATGATGTGCATCTACCACTTTTTACCTACTCTCTCTCCAGGTGGTAGGTACCCAGAGTGCTTCCAACTTCCAGCAATCACAAATAACCCTACTGTCTTAGTCCCTTCAGGCTGCGTATAACAAAGCACCACATATGGGTAGCTTATCAACAACAAAAATTTATGTCTCACAGTTCTGGAGGCTGCAAGTCCATGGTCAGGGTCTCAATGTGGTTGGGTTCTGGTGATAACACTCTTATAGGATACACCCTTAACTTTTAATATAGTCTTTATTGATATCAGAGAGGAATGGAGAGGGAGAGAGCTATAGAAACATCAATGATAAGAATCATTAATTCATTGCCTCCTGCACGCCCCACACTGGAGATCAAGCCCGAAACCTGGGCATGTGCCCTGACCAGGAATCGAACCATGACCTCTTGGTTCACTGGTTGATGCTCAACCACTGAGCCATATCAGCTGGCCAACACCCTCACCTTTTAAAGTTTATGGCTATATATATAGTTAAAATTTTCTTTTTATAAAGGGCAACAATTTTTTTGATGAGAATTCAATTTGCCACTTTTCCTCTTCCCTCCTTCTTTTTATCTTATCTTTGTATATTGGTTCCTTTTTGATTGATTACCCATTTTTGAAGGAGGAGACATTTTCAAAGATATCCTATTTGCTGAAGGTTTGTGCTGAGGAGGGGCCTGGACCTTGCTTCAGCCTAACAGGAATTCCCCTCATGACACAAAGGCTGTGTGAATGAGTTCCTACTTCTAAGAGAAACTGGCTATTTCAGGGCTGCCCACATTGCAGTCTATTAGAGTCATCTTTTGCACAAGCTTCTACATCAGAATGCTTCCTGCACACATGGCTTGGCTAACATTCCTCTTTCCACTGAGCTCTCTTTTATAATAAACTAGAGGCTCAGTGCATGAAATTGTGCATGGGGTCTTCCTTCATTCTGTGCCACTCCTTGGTGGTCAGCACACATCATAGCGAGTGATTGAACTCCCTGTGGGTCAAACTCCCGAGGGAACACTTTGCATATTAGGCTTTTATATATATCCTATATAATGAAAAGATAATATGAAAATTGACCCTCACTCCATTACACAAGATGCCCTCCTCCATGTGGTCATAAGATAGCGCCACAAGATGGCTGGTAGGGGAGGGCAGCTGTGGGTGATCAGGCCAGCAGGGGAGGGCAGTTAGGGGTCACCAGGTCTGTAGGGGAGGGCAGTTAGGGGTCACCAGGCCCACAGGGGAGGGGCAATTAGGGGTGATCAGGCTGCCAGGGGAGGGCAGTTAGAGGTGACTGGGCCTGCAGGGGAAGGCAGTTAGGGGTAACCAGCCTGGCAGGGGAACATAGTTAGGGGCAACCAGGCTGGCAGGGGAGGGCAGTTGGGTGTGATCAGGTCGGCAAAGGAGAGCAGTTAGAGGCAATCAGGCTGGCAGGGAAGCAATTAGGCATTGATCAGGCTGGCAAGGGAGTGGTTATTGGGTGATCAGGCTGGCAGCGGATCGTTTAGGGGGCAATTAGGCAGGCAGGCAGCTGAGCGGCTAGGAGCCAGCAGTCCTGGATTGTGAGAGGGATCCCACATTGGAGGTGGTGCAGGCTGTGCTGAGGGACCCCCCCCCCCCCACCTCCCAGTGCACTATCTGCCTCTAGTAGACATTATAAAAAATCACGTTGCCTCCTTCTCTTTTATAATAAATCAGGTTGAGGGGAGGCATTGCTGCCAATCCAGTACTTGACTCCCTTGTTTCAAATGAATAATTGTTGGCTTTTCCCCTAAGGTAAGTTACCAATTGTGTCAAGTGTGCTCTGTTCCATGTTTTCTGAGATCTGTAGCTACCAACATCTTTTATCAGGTCTTACTGCTCTTCACTGTACTTTGGGATATATTTTAATTCAGGGTTTGAGCTGTCTTTTATTTTCAGTGAAAATGGATTTTGCATTTTTGTCATTATCCTTACTACAAGGTAATTTATGACAGGAGGTGCAGTAGAGGATGCTACATTTATTTTACCATTTTAATTCTGAAAGTTTCTCTGGAGTATATTTTAAAAATCACAGTTTTATGTATATATTATGGTATCCCATCTAGATTGTAATTTGGGGACCTTTCTGAATCCTTTTACTTTCCTTATATTTTTTACTATTGATTCTTAAAGTTTAGTATCATAAGAATTGCTTTCAGGCCTGGACAGTGTGCTAAATGGTTAGAGCATGCACTAAAGTTTTATTGGTTTGATTCCAGATCAAGGGCACTCACCTGGGTTGCAGGTTTGATCCCTGGCCCTGGTTCGGGTGAGTGTGGGAGGCAACGAATCCATGTGAGTCACATAGGTGTTTCTCTCTCACCCCACCTCCCTCCCTCCCTACCATTCTCTAAAAATCAATAGGAAAAATATCCTCCGGTGAAGATTAACCAAAAAAAAATTTTTTTTAATTGCTTCTAATGTTTTTTAAATTAAAAAAATATATATATTCTATTGATTTTTTTATAGAGAGGAAGGGAGAGGGATAGAGAGCTAGAAACATTGATGAGAGAGAAACATCTGGCTCTTGCACACTTCCTACTGGGGATGTGCCGGTAACCAAGGTACATGCCCTTGATGGGAATTGAACCTGGGTCCTTTCAGTCCACAGACCGATGCTTTATCCACTGAGCCACACCAGTTAGGACTGTTTTTAAATTTTTTTAGTAATTAGCCCCAATCATCTCAGGTGATTCTAATGCTGGTGGTTCGCCAATTGCACCTTTTAGGTAGCTACTCAGTAACACTAATTAATGGATTTACAAGGGCATTGGTATTTGGGTGAGAACTCTTGGTATCTGTAATAGAATAAATGCTGTTTTTGTACATAACATATGTAGCAATAGAGAAGATAGTGAGGCAGGGATTTTTTTTGCGAAAAACATTTTTGTTTCTTAACTCAGAAGTATTCTGTGATCTATTTAATTGAGTGGCTTTTAGTGCATTTGAATACACAATAAATGTTTATAAATGGCAACATTAAAATAGGGCAAAGTTTTTTTTAAAATATATTTTATTGATTTTTTACAGAGAGAAAGGGAGAGGGATAAAGAGTTAGAAACATCGATGAGAGAGAGACATCGATCAGCCGACTCCTGCACACTCCCCACTGGGAATGTGCCCAAAACCAGGATACATGCTTGACCGGAATCAAACCTGGAACTTTTCAGTCTGCAGACCGACGCTCTATCCACTGAGCCAAACCGGTTCGGCAAAATGGGGCAAAGTTTAATAGACAAAAAGTCCCACAATCCCCAAAAGTGACTCAAGAAATACAAGTTATCCATGTTTATACACACACACACACACACACACACACACACACACACACACACACATATATATATATATATACCAGGCAAGTTCTCCCTTAGGGATAATTTAACTATAAGGTGGATTGTACATTGTTTTGTGAATGTGTTAGTTATAATATAATGTAACATCCCCTTTTTCCACCTCAGCATTCTTTGTGGCAGACTGCTAGAGATTATATTGCCCAGCCTCCACCCTGGCCATGCCTGGCCATGTTGCCAAGTTCTGAGTGAAGAGTCCTGCTTTATTTTTCTTAATAGTGTGCATTGTCACTTACATTACATTACATATCTATTCCTATGTTGACTGTCTCCTTCACTAGAATATAAGGGCCAAAAGATGGGGACACTTTTATTTTCTGTCATATTCCCAGCATTTGTCATGTACGTGTAAATAAGGGGGTGCATGTGTAAATGAATAATTGCAAAGATGTAGGAATTATTAGGTATTATAGGACATGTGGGTCCCAGTATTTCTGTAATGAGAATGGGTAATAGGCCTCATCAAGGGGAGTTTAGACTGATTTGATTTACCAGTTGAGTTTGTATGCCTACCTTTCCTGTGTACACTTAGCATTCATGTTTTCAAGAGAGGGGAACTTTCTGGATTGATTCCAGTCGATGGAATGGAGGATCCCTGTTGTGGAGCGCTTCATGCCACTTCAGAAGGTTGACCTTGCTCATATCCAAACTGACTAGCACACAGATGGCTTTTGGCTCAAGTATCTATCTAGGTCCAGTTATCAGTGGTCAACACAACATTGTTGGTTTCACTTAAAATACAGTGGCATGAGGCATAGCAATGTTGGGCAGGAAGACCATCTCTCTATCCTCACAAAAACGTGGTGAATATTGCTGGTACCCCTGTGCTTTCAAAGTGAATATTGTCCTTTCAAATTAGTCCCTGCATAAGGACTTGTATTTGTATTATGTGTGCTTCAAATGTCCTTGAAAACATTTTTAGCTGTCCTGATTTGAAGTGTCAGAATAATACAATGGACATATACAGACTAGTATTCCAAAGGCCTGGGTTCAAGAACAGCATATAGCAGCTCTGTGACTCTGTATAAATCATTTCATCTTTCTGGGTCTCAGTTTCCCCATTTGTGAAAAGAGGTGATGAGGTAAGATGACTTAAAGATCTCCTCCGGGTCCAACCTTTTATGACTATAAATTACTTTCAGAGCTTTCACAGATAATCTGTGACCATTCCCAATCATACCAAACATCCTCTTTCTGAATGCAGATTTGATTTTTTGGAACAGATAAAACTGATCAATGCCATGCCTATTAATGTATGACAATGGTCGATGCTGTTTTAAAATCATGGAATGGTCATTAATGCCTTCTTTGCCTTATTTCTGTATATTCATTTCCAAGCAGCAGAAACCCAACACAAACTGGCTTACGTGAAGAAAAAAATTACTGGCTCATATACTAGTAACTAAGCAGTTCAGGTTCTTCAGCTTTAGCCACAGCTTGATCCCGGAAGTCAAATGATATTATTAGGACTCACATTTTTTTTTTTTTTTTTACCTCTCAGATCTGCCTTCTGCTATTAGTTTCATTCTCAGCCATGTTTTCCATTGGCTGGCAATGGACGAAATGGCTGAGAATGTTGGTCCTACTTGAGTCACTTGCTTGTTATGAAATGATAATGACCCGGAGAATTCCTGAATTGGTTATACCTAAGTCACATGCTTGCCCTTGAAGTGGGGGAAATTCAGTTCTACTTGAATCACAGGAACTGAACACGGTGAAAAGGCACTTCCCCAAATAATGTCATTGTGCAGATCCCAAAAAGCCATAATGAATGCTGAACAAGAAGAGAGGGGGAGGTGGGAGAGAGGCAGTAGACAAAGTCACCTCTTGAAATATTCCTCCTTTCCTGTTTTTATTGCACTCTAGGCACTCTCTGTCTCATGGTAGTTTCCTATTGAATGTCTTTGCCTCTAGTCATTCCCCACGCAAGTACATTCTAGCTATCACCATCACATTACTCTTTCTAAAGCATTATTTTCATCATTTCACTCTCCAGCTCAGAATTTTACAGGAGCTCTCTTCTGACTACCGGTCGGGTGTTTATGATCTTTTGCAATCTGAGTCCCACATATTTTCCTACTTTATCTACTTGCACATGTGCTAACCAATCTACATTGCTCACCATCACTGAACACACTGCATGTTTTCCTTACCATACCTTTACTCTATTTGTATAGTCTACCCCATCACCCTTTCTCTCATCCTAAGTCAGCGCTCAGATGATAAGCCGAGACTGCTAATTGTCTCCAGTATTTGTTCTCCCCTTCTCCTTTAATATTAGAACCACTGATTTTCTGCTGGGGACATGGCCATTTAATAGACACTACATGTTTCAACATCACTTGCAGTTAACTTCTGACCAACAAGGTGTAAATGTAGTGACATACAACTTCTGCAAGTTTTCTTAAATAGAGGCATGTGTTCCTTTCTACACTCTGGAAATAAGGATGTGATGGCTGGAGCTTGAGCAGCCAGCATGGACTGTAAGGTAGAAACTACATGTTCAGTATGGTGAAGACACATGATAGAAGGAGTTTGTGTCTGTGTTGATCAGAAAGCTACCATACCAAGTGTAAGTGGACCTCTTACACTTACATGAAAGGAATACATTTTATTTTGAGTTCTTAATTGC
>PVJN01048822.1:0-15458 GCA_004026805.1 Lasiurus borealis
TCTGAATTTCAGTCTCCATTCTGTCCTTGTTCTTTAAGCTCCTTTGCACTGTCTTTATGCCTTTAGCATGTCATTAACAAATTTATAATACTTGTATTTTATCTGCTCTACTGGAAAATGTATTCTTTGTAAGTAGAAGCTGAATCTCCTTCACTAGTTCTAGTACAATGTCTCACACAAAGTGAACTTACGATACATGCTTTAGAGCTCAATGGTTATTGCTTGGTATACACTAAACAGTAAAGATTGCAGATTTTAGTTTTGTCTTCTACTTTGTGTATTGATGGTCAGACTGCTTAAGTTGTCTGATCTTCAATTGAAATAAAAAATCTAAAACAAGGGTAACCTATTTTTCAGTGTTTTTGTGATCGTTGGATATATGCATTATGGTTAGCATTTTCCAGCCGTGATTCTTACACACGACAAACATCTGATACATTTTTATTACATAAAGAATGAAGGCAGCATCCTGTCACTTAAAATAGGCTTGAGGTTGAGAACTGCCTTTGTTTCTGAGATGTAACTATAGTAGTTTTAACAGAGTAAGAAGTACCCTTATTTTTTTAATAAGTTCATGTAGATTAAGGCCACAAGTAAATACTTATAAAAGTCACATGGCCTCAATATAATTTAAGAATGGGTTCTAGATTGTGCCCCATGTGCTCAAAGGAAATCATTACTTAGGGTTATAAAAGAGGGCTGAAAAGGTCAGAATGAAAGAAAGCAGGAAAGGGTGAGATGCCAATAACAAGTGAAGAATATGTTGTGACCTAGACCTAAAGCCAAATGTATTTGATGGTCACTGTTTTAGGCCAAGCCCTCTAGTGTTCTATAGTTGTTTCATCATGGTTAATATAGGTAAATAAAAATATCTACGACAAAGATTTTGAATATCATCATTTCTCTCTTTAAAGTAGAAACCATGAAATGGAGCCAAAAAATAGCTAAAAGAGGCTTCCAAAGAGAGAAAGATGCACAAAAAGTGGACTTTTTACCCACATTATTTCTCAGGGTTGTTATTTATAACAAGTAACCAAGAGGGATGAGATCTTGCCTCCCTCGAATACAAAGAGCAGACTTTCTTAACACTTAACTGTAAAAGGGACACATTCCAAATATTAGTGTTTCCCAGGTTTGGTACATTTATACCATCAGTAGTACTCAGCAAAGAAAAGGAGTGAGCTATGCAAAAATGAGATACTTGCAAACCACAGCATGTGTGTGACCCACCTGTATAGACCTCTGCATCACTCCTAAGGGACTTGAAGATCTATATAAACCAATGCAAATATCATGCTCGTTCTTCTTACTGTGCTGTGAAGAATAAAGTCCTTGGTCTCTTTCCCAAGATTCTCATGTCCACTGACAGCCTTCATGAAACTGCAATAAGCTAGTTTATTACCACATAAGTAAAGTAAAACCAAACCACAGACAATGAGATGTATTTTTTCCTGATATTTAGGACACTATTAGATTCCCTATTTTAAATGATAGTACTGAAAATGTAGACCTTCGTTTGGCAATCAAGTTATAAAAACTCGTTGAGAAATTATAAAGGAAAACAAATATTTTAAATATTAGTAATAAGGAGTAAATATTCTGTAATAGTTCTTTTTTAAATCATATTAGGGAATTTATAGGGATTTTCTATAGTACAAAATAGTATTCTGCATTCCATTTTAAATAATTGTTTGGTTTTTAAATTCTAGGCTTAAAATTACAATAATACAACAAAATATGAGAGGCATTATGAAGTATATTTAATAAGATTGATCTTATATATGTTAAAAATTCTTTTTCTCCAGCCATAATAAAGATTTTAATAAGGATTTCTTTGATGTTATTTATATTATAATGTCTTAGCATTATTGATAATTTTAATAAACATTCTAATAATGATGACACATATAGGGTGATTTATA
Organism: Lasiurus borealis; assembly: GCA_004026805.1. Taxonomy (NCBI): domain Eukaryota; kingdom Metazoa; phylum Chordata; class Mammalia; order Chiroptera; family Vespertilionidae; genus Lasiurus; species Lasiurus borealis. The sequence continues at coordinate 1,923 of PVJN01048822.1, forward strand.
TAAAGTTAAACATAAGTTCAATAGAGCAAAAGATACTTGTTAAATCACTAAAATATAAGTGTTTCATGAATTACAAGTTTTTTATTGGCATCTATAATGATTTGTAGAATATTCATTCAAGAGGGAACCAGTAAAATAAACTATTTGATCTACCAAATCAAACTACACTATTCTATCTCATCTCCTAACACTTTGGTCTCGCTACTATTATTTCTGCCCTGGACTATTTTAAATGCTTCCTATTTGCTCTAACTCTGTCTTCTTTTCCCTACAAGTGATTTCCTACACAATATCCAGAATTTCATTTTCCTGCTTAATACAAGATTTCTTATTACATCTAGTAATCCAAATTTCTTGGTCCAGCCTCTGTCTTCTTCTCCCTCCTCACCCCGCTATGCTCCAGATATGCTACCCTGTTTTTGTTCTTATTCAGACCAACTTCATACTTTACACTGAAGTGCTTTACACCTGGTTTTCAGATGGTCAATTTATAACTTTTAGAATGCCCACTTCACAGAGAGGACTTCCCTAATTCATTGATTGCAATGGTCCCCACTCCCTCTTATCATATCATCCTACCTTATTCTCCACACACACACATACACATGTAATGCCTACTTCTCAGATATGATATTTGTAATCAGATTCATGTCTCTGATGTTCATCACTTAATCCCCAGATTTTAGAAAAGTGTCAGTCATATCATAGATGCTTTATAAATATGGAATGAATGATTGAAAAGATAATGCCTATGGTATTATCTCTGGTATCAGAGAGATCAGAGTTAAATCCCCAGCCCTCCTTTTTTTTTCTAGCTAAATGACATTGAGTTCATTGTTCAGCCTCACTAATCCTCAGTTTTGTCACTAGAAAAGTGGAAAGAATAACAATTCCTACCTTGATGGGTTGTGTGAAATAAAAAATACAGTAAATATAAACTGCTAAACCCACTGCTTCTAAAAGAAAAATCTCTCAACAAATCAGAGCATACTCAAATAGCTTATTTTTAATATGTATATTCCTGTCTTCTTTTTTATACAGGCTGTGATTAAAGCTACCTGCTACTTAGAAAAGTTAAAGAAACTTGTTTAGGGCTTTAAAATTAAACCAAATTCATTTCTCACAGACTTTGATATTAACATTAAATACTACTATGCTCAGTACCTATATCCATCTTTCCATTCATATTCGGATGTCTCTCTTAGAAACTCTCTGCATCTTTGACTTTATTATTTTTGTGCTATAGTTTACTTCTCTCACCCTTTCTCTCATCTCTACCTATGAAAGTTATATCCACCTCAGGGCCTATTTCAAATATTAAATATTTTATCTCCTAACTGCTCTTCAACTGGATTCCTCATTTGTTCTGTCTTAGTCATATTAGTATCTTTGAAATTGCTTTTAATTAGGACTTCCCTAATTCATTGATTGCAATGGTCCCCACTCCCTCTTATCACATCACCCTACCTTATTTTCCACACAGAACTTATACTTCTCCTCTTTCTCTCTCTCTCTCTCTCTCTCTCTCTATATATATATATATATATATATACACACACACACACACACACACACACACATTATATATTCACTTGTCTTACTTTGCCTCCTAGATTATGAACTAATTCCTGAGACTACCCATGTCTTATTCATTCTAAGGAACATATTGAATTATTTATTGTAAATATTCAATGTTTGCTTGATGACTGACTAAATGAATATATGACTCTTGCCCATTCATGCATTCTAATTTTAAAAGCTAGAGAATAGTTAATGACTTGTTTTTAGAAATGCAAAGTAACTGAAAAGTTCTTATAAAATGTGGAATAGCCACATGAGCTAATGCTTTACATCCTCTTCAGCATGTTGTTCAAATTCAAGGTTATTTACACTTTTGTTCTTGAGTGGATAGAGCCAAGCCAGCCTGAAATAATATGTAATCCAGCCTAACATACAAGCAGGAGAGAAGGAGCAAGGTTAATGAGTATGTGCAATATGCATGAAATCGAATAAAAATGTAGATTTCTTAATAAAAGAAAACAGCTCATCAGGAAATGAAGAGTTATACCTCTATTAAATTCATATATAGGGCTTTATTATACCAAAGTATAATGGGAGATATTGGAACAAAAATTCATTAAAAACACATTTAACAAACCTCTATATTTCCCCTGTTAAAAGGAATGCAAGAATGAATATGATATTCTTTTTTCTTTGAAAACCATACAGATTTTTGGGGGATAATACATGTACATCTGATAATTTCAAGTGTGAAAATTTTATATATATATATATATATATATATATATATATATATATATATCATCCAGAAGTCACATAAAAACCACAGCAGTTGCTCTTGAGAGGTGGCAAGTGAATAGTGTTTGAATACCAAAACTATGTGCATTTTTTAGTGATTATTCATTTGGGATAAAAGTTAACATTACTGTATGGAAAGTTAGATGTGTCACTTCTTAAATTTGCATTAACCACAAATATGTGCATTGTATACAGATATTATGTACTTCTGACTCTCCACTTAATTCAAAGTTTAGAAATTTAAGAATTTTTTAAATGATGGGTTAAAAACCAAGAAAACTCTAGAAAATACTTAATAAAAACTATAAGTAATCTCACAAAGCTATGAGAAATACTAATGGACATTAGAAAGTATATTAGACTATGTAAACCACGTGAAATTCTCTCAAAACTAAGACAGAGAAAAACGAATTAGAAAACAAATGAGAACAGCAAAACACATAGACATATTCATCAAAAAGTGGCAATCAAAGTGTCAGACTCTAATATAGGAAAATGGAGTTACAGCTGTAAGTGCAGTAAAATATTTGAATCTGTTTCTCATGTGGTGAGTCCCTCTCATTCCATCTGGTCAAATATATTCTTTATATTCAACAGATGATGTTTTCCTGTAATTAGTTTTTTCATTAACTGCTTACAAGGCAAACAAATTTAAACTATTTAACTGTATCATGCTAGTCAGATGCAATGTAGATTGCTATAAAGACTTTGAATATCAGATAATTGATAACAAGGTTATTAATTTTTTTCTTAAATAAGTGAATAAGTAATTGCATTAACATTTTATTAATAACAACCAAGGTAGTTTAAAATGTTATTTTATTCTTAATACAAATTAAAATAGAGTGCTGTAATTTCATAAAATATACTTTAATGTAGATTATAATTTTAAAATAATATATAGATAATTCATTAGAGATAAACCCATTTATAGATGAGTGATAGATAATGCAGTAAGTATGCATAGGATAGCAAAGTGAGTGATGTTTCTAAAATTAGTTATATCCTTTTAGAAACAGAGGGAAAACAACTGGCTTTGATTTCTGTACAATTATTTTGAAGAAGATGGAGATATGGAAATAAAATCTAATCAATTTTTTCCTTAAATTTCTATTTAAAATTAAATGGACAATGATTTTAATTTTTAGTTTACTGGTTCATTTAACAAAGGACTCACAATGACTGACTAGTTATAGTTCCTTTCATCATATAAACCTGTCCAATTTTATGATTCAGATTATCTGTAGGAGCTATATTAATCAGCATGAGACAGGTTTATTTTTAATACTAATGCCTCTAAATTCTAATCATAAGTTTATTTCTTACTAAGGCTGTGTCCAAAATTTGTCACCTAGGAGGTTCTGCCAATCTATTACTCAGACACCCCATTTTTGCACAAGCTTGCAAAATCATTTAGGCAGAAGAAAGATGGTAAATCTTGTCCTAGCTGCCCACTTAACAGCATAGTGTTAACTAACAATTGCATACTTACCATTCTTCTTCATGGTGAGAACACTTAGGATTTACTCTCATCAACTTGCAAGATTTTAACACAGCATTAGCTACAATCACTATGCTGCACATTAGATCCCCAGAACATATACTCTTGTAACTGGAAGTTTTACTCTTTGACTAACATCTCTTTTCGGATGTTCTAGCTCCTAACAACTACCATTCTTGTCTCTGTGTCTATGAATTCTGCCTTTTTTGTTTTGTTTATTCATTCTCACCTGAGGATATTTTCCCCCCATTGCTTTTTCAGAGAGAGTGGAAGGAGGGAAGGCGGGGGGAGCGGGGGGAGAGAGAAAGAGAGAGAGAGAGAATGAGAATCATGGACTGATTGTCACACTTGCCCTAACTCGAGATGGGGAGCAAACCCACAACCCAGGTACTTGCCCTTGATTGGGAAAGGGACCCATGGTCCTTTCATCCAAGTGTTGTTGCTTTAACCACTGAGCTTGCTGGCCAAGGCTGCTTTTTTTTTTTTTTTTTTTTTTTTTAGATTCCACATATGTGATATCATAGAGTATTTGTCTTTCTCCATTTGACTTATTTCACTCACCCTGATGCCCTCAAGGTCTCTCTTATTTTGTGCACAGAGCAAGATTTCTTTCTTTCTGATAACTTATTGTTATTCCATTTTGTTATATATCTATAATAATAAAAGAATAATATGCTAATTAGACCACACATTCTTCCCGATGAAGCCGGGCTGCAAGGGAAGCCTGGGTGCTGGGTGCCAGAGGGAAGCTGGTGCTGGCATTCAGGGGAAGGAAGGCTTTCTCTTGCACAAATTTCGTGCATCAGGCCTCTAATATAGATATATGGAATACTATTTTCTTTATCCATTCATCTGCTAATGGAAACTTAGGTTGTTTTTATATCTTGGCTATTTCAAGTGCCAATATTTCTGTGATATCTTGTTTTCATTTCTTTGGGATATTTAACCAGAAGTAGGATTGCTGATCATATGGTAGTTCTACTTTTAATTTTTTTATGAAAATGCATACTGTTTTCCATGATAGCTGTACCAATTTACATTCCCACCAAAAATACAAAAAGGTTCCTCTGTGTCCACATACTTACCAATATTTATTATTTCTTGTCTTTTTATTAATAGCCCTTCTAAAAGTTTTGAGATCATATCTCATTGTAGTTGGCTTTGCATTTCCTTGATGATTATTTGTGTAACTTTTGCCATTTGTGTGTCTTCTGTGAAAAAATATCTATTCAATTCTTATGTCCATTTAAAAAATAGGATTACTTGAGATTGTTGATGTTATTGTGTGTGTGTTTACTGTTTAGTTGTGTGAGTTTTTTATGTTTTGGATATTGACCACTTATCATTGTCAAAATTGATGTCAAGGAGCTTACCCTATATACTTTCTTCTAGTAGTTGGGTTGATCGTAACATCCTATCTAATAAAAAAGTAATATGCAAATTAACTGTCACTCTGAGGTAAAAATGGCAGCACCCATAGCCACAAGATGGCAGCACCCAGTCCTCTCAGCCCTGCTGGAGTCCCCCAGTCTCAGGAAGGGCTGATGTTGAGAGCCTGCAGAGTAAGCAGCCTGGCAGAATTCTGCCCAGAGGTCCTCCTGACCCTTTATAAAAAAACAAAACCAAACTATTCTCATGACAGCCTGGGGTCTCAACTACAGAGTCATACCAGCCAGGCAGATATGGAGGTATCTTAAATGTTTCTTTAAAAAAATATTTTATTGACCTTTTTACAGAAAGGAAAGGAAAATGATAGAGAGCTAGAAACATCTATGAGAGAGAGACATCGATCAGCTGCCTCCCGCACATTCCACACTAGGAATGTGTCCCCAACCAAGGTACATGCCCTTGAATAGAATCAAACCTGGGACCCTTTATTCTGCAGGCCAGTGCTCCATCCACCTAGCCAAGCCAGTTAGGGCTGTCCAATATGTTAAAGAAAAAACACTATCTAATAAAGAGGGAATATGCAGGGGAGACTATTTGGAAGTGATCAGGTTGACAGGAGAGGGCAGTTCTTGACGATCAGCCTGGCAGGGGAGCAGTTAGCTATCAATCAAGCTGGCAGGGGAGTGGTTAGGGGGTGATCAGGCTGGCAGGCAGAAGTGGTTAGGAGCAATCAGTCAGGTAGGCGAGCAGTTGGGAGCCAGCAATCCTGAATTGTGAAAGGGATGTCCCAATGCCTGTAGTTGGACATCCCCCAAGGGGTCTCAGATTGGAGAGGGTGCAGGTTGGGCTAAGGGACACTGCCCCCTCCCCCAGTGCACAAATTATATGCACCGGGCCTCTATACATTATATTCTTATCTTGTGAAAACTCTGTCATAACATGTAAAAATGTTTTATATCATCACTTTTTTATTTTATGTATGTATACATTTTCAAATATACTGTAATGATCCTTTATTCACATGCAATGAACACAGTAATATGTGAATGCATATAAAATAAGCAATTATTTTATCACATAACCTGGAACATAAGTCAATTCAATTATTGTTTAGACATTTGATAAAGTGCAACAGACCTGAGCACCTATTGTTAAGAGTTTTTAGAGGGAATACCAGTGATACCTGAAATAATTTACTCCTGTGCTATCAAACATCTGTGATCATTGTTTAAATCCAGAGACTACAGACATATGTGATTCCATGACCTAGAGCCCACTCTACAGGCCCATTTATTTCCCCAGCTTTAAACACACACAGTTAAACAAATGATTGAATGGCTCATCATCTTTAAGGAGGCACTGAAAGCACTTTGAAAATCATGCTTCCTCATGCATAAATATCATAGATTTAAACACCCTGTATTTCATTTTTGTAGAGAATAGTAATGTTATGGCAACAAGGTGACTTATAGAGCCACCTCATGGATATGAGCTGTTACATGTACTGTAACACATTCCTACAGTCTTATAAAAAACCATAAGAGCTCATAAATGCCTTATCCTCCAAAAGCATTGCTGCCCTTCATAGACAGGTCAGATGGGATAGAGTATTTAATTACAAGACTATGAGTTTTATCATCACAGATCTTACCCCAATTTCAAATGTTGTAGAAAACTTCCCACAGGAAGTAAGTATCAACATTGCATCCTAAAGTATAAGGAGATATCCAAATGAAGAAGAAAGGAGGGTAACCAGCACTATAGTGAAAATCTGGGAGAGGCCTTAGTGGACTAACTCCTAATGTTCTCATTTCTTTCAGGTCTATTACTTATTTTACCCTCCCGCTGTTTTCTTTCTCCTAATACGATTACTATTCTAAGTAGTAAGATGGTACTTATCAAAATAATGGAAAAGTAAAATTCTAATTTACATGAAATTTATTTTTTATTTAATTCTTTGGGATGACATTGGTTAATAAAATTATATAGGTTTTAGATGTACAATTATATAATACATCATCTCTATATTGTATTGTGTGTGCTACAGCCCTAGGCAAGTCCAGGACTTAAAGGGGAGACCACTGTACTTTGATCTTTGGCTTGGCCACCTGCATTAGAGTTTAAAGAAAGCATGAAAACTTGGCAGCAACATCATAATCAAGGAATCTATAGAGTTTATGCTGGGCAAAATTGACCTTGTGCTTCCATTTACTTCAGTTGAACGTGGGCATTTATTGTGAGAATTCAGTATATCATCTGCCAAAGAAATTGCAAGTGAGAATGCTGAAATCTTTTTCCTTTTTGCCTTTAATACCAAACTTTTAAAATGTCACCACAGCACTTTAAAATAATAATTGTAATACTGCTTCACAGTGTTCGGATACATTTTAGATTTACTCATATACCTCAAATATTCATTATATGATAATGACATTTTCTTTAGTCTTGGCTTTGGCTTAATAAAGATTTAACCCTTGTCTATCTAGCATTTGGCCAATGTGCTTTCATTGCACATGTAATGTAAACATTTCTCTGCTGAAGGATTAGAGAGTTTAGAAGGGAATTTTAATAGTAAGTTAAAGATTAAGGTACCCACAAGCTTTCTTTGATCTGATAGATAGAGTACTCAGAGGAATTTTCCCTCATCCTAATCTAACTTTTTTTGCCTTTAAATTGGGATATACCTCTTAAGTTCTTTCCTTTCTTCAAGCCTCCTTGGTCTGAAACTCCAATCCCTTCTCCATAATGAGAATTTCCCTCTCTGAAAGATTGTTGTTAAGATCTGTGCAATGGCTGAAGTGTGGGCTATACAATCTCAAGAAATCCCCAACACTTACAATGTCTGGTCCTGAATTTCATAGTTGCCAGAGTGAGGGGGAAGTGGAGATGAGGTAAGAAATATGTACTACTATTCCCATCCCCTGAGCCAGAGATACATCCCCATGTATCCCTTTTAATAATACTTTTAGTAGTGGGAGCTATAGGCCTACTGATCCTCTAATATTGATATGTTAAAATAATAACCTATTTAACTAGGTTATTATTAAACTATTATTTAACTAATAGTTTTTCTTACAAGGACAAACATCAGTTTTAAGAGACAGTGAAATGCTAGTTCATAATAACCAAATTTACTCCCTTAATTTGCTACCTTCCCTGTGTTGGACACCATTGTTTCCTCTGTGAAATTTATTTCCTATTCTTTTCAAAGCTCATAGAATCATAAAAGATGTAGATAAGACTTTAATATCAATTTTATTGGGACCCAGGGACACACTCTCTATTCTATTCCATCCTTTTGTGTCAGAGCCTTTCTTTGAAAAGAAAGGAAATTGAAGGTAAAAGTTGTCAAAATACTCAACTATTGACCCACAAATACATGGTTAAATAAGTACACAATCATTATTAGATCTCAGGATATACAGGCATAATTTTAAAAAAAAAATGGCTGAGAGAGAGCAAAAAGGAAAAGTCATACACCTCTTGGTATTTCAAATAACTTTATCCTATCAGGTTTTCCCAGGTTGAAATGGCTGGACTGGTAGACTTTTCCTTAAGCTATTATAAGGTTTATGGCAGAGTAGTAATATTACTTATGTTTTATTTATGGAAGTTCCCTCTTTATCTTATTACTGTAAAGTGTAGTTTAGTATAGCCACTCTAGTCTTCTTGTAATTAATGTATGTTTTTTATATCATTTTACTTGAAACCTTACTTTCCATTTAAAATCTGTCTTATGGCAGCAGAAAGTTGAGTGTTACTTTCTTATTTATTCTGAATATCCCTAACTTTTAATTGATGTATTGAAACTATCTTTAGTTAAATTTATTGGTGTGACATTGGTTTGTGCAATGGTCAACAAACTATGGCTTGCCAGCCACATACGGCTCTTTGGCCCCTTGAGTGTGGCTCTTCCACAAAATACCTTGGGTTGGGAGAGCTTATTTTGAAGAAGTGGCATTAGAAGAAGTTTAAGTTTAAAATATTTGGCTCTCAAAAGAAATTTCAATCATTGTACTGTTGATATTTGGCTTTGTTGACTAATGAGTTTGCTGACCACTGGGTTAGAGAATTAAACAGGCTTCAGGTGTACAATCTTATGAAAGATTATCTGTGTATTGTATCAGGTGTTCAATACCCAAAATCAGATCTTCTTCCCTCACCATATATTTGACCCCCTTTCCCTTTTACCACTACCCCTACTCCCTTTCCTCTGGTAACCACCATAATGTTGTCGGTGTCTATATTTTTTGTCTGTTCATTTGTTGCTTCCAGTTTTATATTCTACACGAGAGACCCAGTGCATGAAAATTTGTGCAAGAATAGGTCTTCCTTCCCCTGGCTGCCAGCACCACCTTCCTTTCCCTGGCTACTGGCACCGCCCTTCTGCCTTCCCACACTGCCCAGAGGCCCATAGTGGCTGGGTGGTATGGAATGCCTTCACCATCACCATGGCAATGACGCAAGCATCCTGCCCAACCCCTGGCCACTTGGCACCTGTGTATGCAAATCAACCCACCATCTTTGTTGGGTTAATTTTCATACTCACTCCTGATGGACTGATGGGCGTTGTGAAGGTACCGTCAATTAACATGTTACTCTTTTATTAGGTAGATTTGAATGATAATTATCAATGTAGTTGTACTTAGATTGATCATTTGATTTTATGCTTTCTGGTCCCTCTAAATAATTTTTGTCCCACTCATATTTTATGGCTCCTTTTAGCTCATTTTATTATTAAATATTTATTTTTTAACTTTCTATTGTCTTTTTTTGTGCACATCTTTGTATTTGTCTTTAGAATTCTAGGTTTTACGATATGTTTTCTTAACTTTTTATAATCAACTTAGAGTTAATATTGCTCACTTCACATAAAAGATAGACATCTAGCATTCATATATATCCCTTTAACTATCCCATCATCTTTTATAATATATCTACACACATTTAAAATGCACAATATAATAATTTTTTATTTGTAAGCATTAATATTATAAAGGAATTAAGAAAAAATGTCTCTAATATAATGGTACAGATACATACCATTTTAATACTTTTTTTTCTCTCAGATCCTAAATTTCCTCTTATGTCCTTTTCTTTTAAAATATATTGCTAGCATTTCTAGTATTTAATTTCTGTTAATTAATTTTACTTTCCTTTATCTGAAAATGACTTTTTGTTCTATATTTTTGACTTACGTATTGTGTTTTCTTGACTGTGGATTGACTGTTTCCATTTTACTTTGATCTAATGGAAGCTTGTTTTACAGAGAATGTAGAATTCCCTTACTTATGTTTTAAAAACATCACTCTGTCTGTTATATTGAGATTAGACTAACAGAGGAAAAGATTAGAAGTCAGATACAACATTATTGAACTGGTCCAAGGAAGATAATTTGGTGGTTTTAGTCAGTGATTTAGAGGTACAGATGTTTATAGTATATATTTTAGAGGTTAAATCAATATTAATTGCTAACAGATTGAATTATTGGTATGCAAGGATAGAATTCAAGAATTTCTGCAAAAATGTTGTCCTAAGTAACTGACTCTGTTCATATTATATTTATTAAGATGAGGATGACATTTGTAGAAAAGAGTAAATTGTCAAGCTTGGCTTGGAATAAATTAGGATTTTAAGTGTTGATTGTGCTATTAGATATCCAGTTAAAGATAACAAGTAGTATAGTTTGTGTCTGGCTTTCTAGAAAAATGTTCAATGTATAAACCTTAGAATACCCAGCATGTATGAATTATAATATTTTAAAAAGATCTAATGCTTTGAAAAGTTCTATGGATAGGGATAATTTTGATACTTCTCTATTATAAGTATCATGCATCTGAACTCAGTATCATGTGTCAGTTCTGTATGAACCTATGTATTCATATATTAGTATGTATTTTTCATGAACTGGGTATTTTACCGATAAAGGGACAAAGTTTTGAGCCTTGTTGCCTAGACGTTAATCTCTGTTTGCAATCCACTGGCTCATTGACCATATGTATATATTTTGATGATCTACTTCTATGCAACAAATTACTCCAAAACTTACTTGCTTAAAAAATAAAGCCTTGATTCAGTGTGTTGGCTAGAGTCCAGATGGATTTTTTTTTCCTGGTTGTTTAGGGTATTTCATTAAGGTTTAGTAAGATGGTAGTTTGAGCAGAAACAGTAACCATTGTGGCACTCTTATCTGGTACTTTGGTGGGATGGTTTAAAATCTGGGCTCAGCTTGTCCATGAAGACAGCTGGGTTTCTCTCTCAAGATGGCTTTTCACATGGCCCTTCCAAATAGCACAACTGAACTACTTACACTTGTCTCAGAACTTCCCAAAGGAGAAAAGCAGGAGCTCCTAGGCTTCCTTGGATATTGTAACTGGAGGCCTCAGATTTTTTTGGTTAAAGTGAGCCACAGCATTAGTTGAAAATAAATGCTAAAAGTACCTACACAAGTACCTTAATAAGTGGTATTTTATTGCATCTACCATAGCAAGTTACTTAGCCTTTCTGTGTCTCAATTCATACATATTAATTGGGAGTGTTAATATAAATATTACACAATTATAGTGAAATATCGTAAGACTAGATGTTTGAAAAGTGCATATATTAGATACAGCACACATCCAAAACTTTAATTATTATTTATTTTAACTATTCTTCAAAAATGTTATATTTTGTATAGCTTGGTGCTATAGTATGTCATTTGCCATCTGAAATGTTTTTCTTTTCCTGGTAAAAATTCACCAATAGTATTGCATCTCCCTTGTTCATTATGTCTTATTATATGTGTCTTCTATCTATTGCCCAACTTAAAATGAATGAAAAGAAAGATGTTTGACATGACTGAAGAAGCCATCATATTCACAAAAGATCTTTTGAAGAGGATTTCAAAAAACGTTCAAATACATTTTTGTATTATTTTTAATTTAACTGGTTTATTCAAATGCTTTATATAGTTGCATTCTGAGCAGATTTCATATAAAAATGGGGGGTCAGGGGGGACACTTAATTTATTTTTGTAGTCGATCAAAAATTAAATAGGTACTCTTCAAACATTAAAGTTCAGATGAAGAGTTAGCAAACAAAAAGGAACTTAATAATTATCTCTTATAGGTTCCTTTTTCTGAGATAACATTTATGGACACTGAGGACATTTATGGTAGGTGAGAGTATGGTAAATCTCAACTTATTTTCCAGGATGGGGACGTAACTACTTTTCTCTTTTTTGATGATAAAGCTGACTTTAGTCATTATTTTGACAGAGCAGATTATACTCTGAAAAGAAGAGATCTGAAACTTCTGAGAAGTTTTCTCAAATATCTCCACTCTCACTTCAGCAATCAATTCTGTTATCTGGTTTGTATATTTTATTTCTTTGTAAGAATTTTTGAATAAAAAAATTATTACTCTAAAATAGTTTAAAAACCACTATTTTCAAATTTTTATTTATAATTTAATTATATGTTTGTTTGTTGTTGTTAATCTTAAACTGAGGATATTTTTTTCCATTGATTTTTAGAGAGAGTGGAAGGGAGGGGGAGAGACATAGAGAGAGAAATACCAATTTGAGAGAGACACATGGATTGGTTGCCTCACACACATACCCTGACCAGGGCCAAGGATGGAGCCTGCAACCAAGGTACATGTCCTTGACTGGAATAGAATCCAGGACCCTTAAGTCCACTGCTGATGCTCTAACCACTGAATAAAACTGGCTAGAGCTATAGGTTCTTATAATTATAGGTGCAGTGTCTTTGGGGCAGTTAAGATAATTTGGCCAAAATAAAAGACATTACATAATAATTTTTTTTTTTATTTTACTAATAGTAATTTAAATCCAAATGAAGAATGAGTAGTTTTGCAAAAATAGACAGTTATAATTTTGGAACATGTGACATTGTAGAGACAGAAGAACCAAGGAGATTCACACTGAGAAATCTGTTAATAAAGGTATGAAGTTCTCAAGAGGTGACAGATATGAGAAGAGAGAAGTAGCATCATGATAAAGAATCATACAGGCAACATCTATACTAATAATAGAGGAATAGGCAAATTGTCTGGGACACTGTCACAATAACAGTAATGACAGAACAGCAGGCTGTGTGAGGCAACAAGGCCGGCAAGAGGTTAATGAGGGACGACTAAATGAATGAACAGCAGGCTATGTGGGGTGACCAACTCGGCGTTGGGGGGGGTGCAATTGGGGTGACCAGGCCTGCAGGGAGGCAATTAGAGGAAATCAGGCGGGCAGGCAGAGGCTATTAGAGATGATCAGGCTGGTGGGGAGGTAGTAAGAGGCAACCAGGCTGGCAGGGCGGGTGGGGGGGGGG
>PVJN01048823.1:0-15344 GCA_004026805.1 Lasiurus borealis
GGGGGGACCTGAGGCCATCGCCTCTGGCCAGGTTCTGGTGGGTGGGAGTGAAGTGACCTCGAGAGGCTGTTTAAAGGGCCCTGCACCTGAGAAGAGCGGGTCATTGCACACAGGGGCAGTGCCACCGGGAGAGAACAAAGCAAGGAGGGAAGGGCACGCCCTGCAGAGGGAACAGCATGTGCAGGCACACGGGCACCTCGCCCCCACCCACCCACCCCCATGTTCGCCACACACGCGGCGTGCCGCTCCGTTGTGACTGAACCAATGCCCGCACCCCTGCAGGCCACCCCTCACGCTGGGTCCTCCTGGCTCAACCCCAGCCAGAACTTCACAATGGCACCTGATTTTTTTTTTTGTGTGTGTGTGTGTGTGTGTTTTTAAGACCATTTTGCTGCCAATGATTGGGCTCTTTTTAAAAAAAAAAAAATTTTTTTTTTTGGTAACCATGCCATTTCCTGACTCGGAGAGTTTGACTCTGGTGCAACCGATGCTGCGAACCTCGTCCCCGCCATCCCAAAGTCCGCGGCGAGTCCCAGCCAAGAACAATATTTTGACAGTGGAAACCTCTCCGTGCTGACGTCAGGCCCAGAGAAAGGCAGCGGCTCCAAGTCACGGGGTACAGCCGGACGCCCACCGAGGCCGTCCGGGGACTCGCAGCCCTGGGGGCGGCCGGGACCCGAGTCACCGGAGCCGCTGCGCTCCAGCCCCCGGCCCGCGTGGCTGTCTGCCCTCCCCGGTGAAGCACCTATGCCCTGGCCCGCGGAGGGCTGGGTTGAGAGGGTTCGAGGGGTGGGTGGGGGAACAGACTGCACCTCCTCACAGCCCTGCTCCCCGAGACCCAACTGTCTCCTGCTCCCGGGGGTGGGGGCAGCCCAGAAGCCAAAACCCGGGGAGCAGTGGTTCTCAACCTTTTTTCATGCTGTGACCTTTTAATACAGTTCCTCATGTGGTGGTGACCCCCAACCATAAAATTATTTTCGTTGCTACTTCATAACTTAATTTTGCTGCTAATGAATCATAATGTAAATCTCTGTTTTCCGATGGTCTTAGGCGACCTTGCTAGCAGTTTTCAACCTGTGCGTCGCGACCCACAAGTTGAGAACCGCTGCTGTAGAACCTAAGACCATCGGAAAACACAGATATGTACATTATGATTCATTAACAGTAGCAAAATGACAGTGATGAAGTAATAGTTTTAAGATTGGAGGTCACCACCCCATGAGGAACTGTATTAAAAGGTCACAGCATTAAACAAGGTTGAGAACCACTGCCGGGGAGGGATGCTGCCGGTCTTCCCCCAGCTCAGGGCAGAGGTGGGACCCGGGCGGGGGAATTCTCCCCATCGGACAGGGAGAGGCGCCCAGGCGGCCAGAGGCAGAACCGAGACCAGAACCTCAGAAGCCCCGGGCTTTCCGGACTGCCCCACGCCTCGCCCGGGCCACCACTTGGAAATTCTCCACTTGCAACGTGTTCGTTGCCTAAAGGTGAAGGTTGAGAAACCGCCTGGATCCCCACTCCCCGTGCCCACGCGCACGTCCATCCCGAGGTGGCCTGGAGCCTCCCAGGATCGACCCCGTCCTGAGCTACCCTTCTAGCCCCTCCCCCACCACGCCACTTCCTGCTCCAGCAAAGCGGGCTGCTGGTTCTCCTTGTTCCCCGACATGCTCCCTGCCTCCTGAGGAACCCCGTCCCTGCCCACCTGTTTCTCTGATGGCATCTCAGTCTCCCTGCTGGACTCCTCTCCCTCTGCCCGCCCTCGAGCTTGGCTGCCCCCCAAAGTTCAGCCTCTGGAGGAGGGGGGGCAGTCTTCTGTTCTCAAGGTCTTCGCTGCTGCCTGCGTCTGATGGCTCCCACATCCCAGGCTGGAGTTCTCACCTCAGCTTCAGGCTCAAGTATCCCCACTGTCTGTATATCTCATACTCTTTTTTTTTTAATTTTTAAAAAAATATATTTTATTGATTTTTTTTTACAGAGAGGAAGGGAGAGACATAGAAAGTCAGAAACATCGATGAGAGAGACATCGATCAGCTGCCTGCTGCACGCCCCACAGTGACGTGCCCGCAAGCAAGGTACATGCCCCCGACCGGAATCGAACCTGGGACCTTTCAGTCCGCAAGCCGATGCTCTGTCCACTGAGCCAAACCAGTCTCGGCTAATGTTTTTTTTATTGATTTCAGAGAGGAAGGGAGAGGGAGAGAGAGAAACATCCATGATGAGAGAGAGTCATGGATCGGCTGCCTCCTGCACGCCCCACACTGGGGATCCAGCCCACAACCCGGGCAGGTGCCCTTGACCGGGATTCGAACTCTGCCTGACCTCCTGGTTCCTAGGTTAACGCTCACCCACTGAGCCACACCGGCCGGGACTCTACGCCCTCCTGAAACTCAGAGCCTCGAGCTCACGCTTCCCCTGCCTTCCTCCACCGACCTCGTTGCGTCAGGGAGACCACACTGGGCAGACAACTCCTGCCAGACGCCAGGACGTCATTCTCGGTTTCCCTTCCTCCTTTCCCACACCCACTGTTCGAGTCCTGCTGTCTTCCTTCCCAGAGGAGCCCTCGGTCCGCCCTCCGCTCCCTCCACCACCCCATCCCCGCCCGGCTTGCGACACCTGCGGCTCGGCTGTGGCCACAGAGCCCAACTGGTATCTGCCCTTCACCATCGCCCCAGTGAGCGGCGTCTCCAGGTGCGATCTGGCCTGGTGCTGCCCTGCTCGGCATGCCCGGCTGGCTCCATGGCCTGCAGAGTCCCGGCCCAGCCCCTCCGCCCAGGGTCTCCGTGACCGGCTCCCGGCTCCGGGCTCCTTCGCCAGCCTCATCCCCTGCCCTGCGCCCTACACCTGCCTGCGTGCGCCACGGGGCTCGAGGCCTCTGCTCACTGCCCTTCCCTCTGCCAGGAAGCCCGCTGCCTTGCTTCATCCGGATCCTCTTACCCCACCGTGCACGCCTCACCTCCTCCCCAGATCAAGTGGGCTCGGTGACCCCGCCCCGAGAGGCCCGGAGCGCTGCAAGGGACCGGGTCCAACGCACCTTCGTAGCCTTGGCACCTCGTCCCGGGCCTGCACCTGGGAAGTGCTTTCACTGCATTGCCTTCCCCACCCCCCAGCCATAGGCAACCTCTGCTCCCCTGACCTGGGGCATCTTCTCCGGGCGTGCCGCCACTAGCACCTTCTCTAGTTTGTGCCATCGCTTCCTCTCAGAGGGCTTTTCTCTCCTGCTGCCCTGGAAGCTGCTTGCTGGCGAGGCCTGGCCTTTCCTTCCTCTCTCAACCTACCATGCGGGGATCAGCACCTTCTCCTAGACCCAGCGGTTCTCAACCTGTGGGTCGCGACCCCATTTGCTGGGGTCCATCTACCCTATCACAGGGGTCGCCTAAGACCATCAGAAAACACAGATATTTACATGACGATTCACAGCAGTAGCAAAATTACTGTTAGGAAGTAGCAAAGAAAATAATTTTATGGTTGGGGGTCACCACAACATGAGCAACTTTATTAAAGGGTCCCGGCCTTAGGAAGGTTGAGAACCACTGTCCTAGACTGTCTGAGAGGAAGGCTCCTAGGGGAACAGACAGGAAGCCCACGCCGGTTCGGCCCCGTGGATAGAGTGTCTGCCCACGGAATCAAGGGTCCCGGGTTCGATTCCGGCCAAGGGCATGGCCCAGGGCTCTCCGGTTGGGGCCTGGGCTGGAGGCAGCCCATTGATCTTTCTCTCTTTCTCTCTTTCTCTCCTCTTCTCCTCCCCTTTCTCTAAAAGTCAATTGAAAAATATCCTCCGGGGAGGAGTAACAACACTAAGTAAAATCCTCTTACAAGAAAGAAAACAGATATGGAGACCCTAACCCCACCCCAAGCCTTCATGGCACCAAAGTAGCAGAGGGACCGTCCACTCTGGTGGCTGTGGCCCTCCCTCTAAAGCCATCCCAGCCCTGGCCGGTGTGGCTCAGTGGATAGAGCGTCGGCCTGGGGACTGAAGGATCCCGGGTTCGAATCCAGTCAAGGGCATGTCCCTTGGTCTCAGGCGCCTCCCCAGTAGGGGGCGTGAAAGGAGGCAGCTGATCCATGTTTCTAACTCTCTATCCTTCTCCCTTCCTCTCTGTAAAAAAAAAAAATCAATAAAATATATTAAAAAATAAATAAATAAAGCCATCCCAGACGGGGTGGAGGAGCCGAGAGAGTGCTGGCTGCTCACCTCCCAGCACCATGATCTTCTTGCGCGTCTCCTCGCTCAGGAAAGGTTTGACCAGGTTGAAGGCCACGGGAAACAGCTTGGGGGCTGGAAGAGAGAGAGACAGTGTGAGGCTGGAGGCAGCGCCCGCTCTGTCCCCCACAGCGTCGCCCTGGGGCCCTGAGTCAGCCTGCACCTGCCCTAAGCGCCGTGGTGCCCGAGTGGCAGCCCAGGGCCTGAGGCTCAGCTCGGGCGCCTCTTTCATGTCCCGCTGCTGTGGGTCTCCCCCGCTGGCTAGCCGGGAGGCACCGGTGCATCCTAAACCAGCGGTTCTCAACCTGTGGGTCGCGACCCCTTTGGGGGTCGAACGACCCTTTCACAGGGGTCGCCTAAGACCCTCGGAAAATGCAGATGTTTACATCACGATGCGTCACAGTAGCAACATTTCATGGTTGGGGGTCACCACGCCATGAGGAACTGTAGGCAAGGGTCGCGGCCTTACGAAGGTTGAGAACCACTGATCCTAAACGCTCATGGACAGAAAGCCACTCTCCCGAATCTGCCCACAACGTCCTCCCTCAGAGGTCCCCACTTACCTTTAATGACAAAGAGCCGCTTCAGCGTTTCGGGGTAATTGTCCTCCACCATGCACAGGAACTGTGGGCACAGAGCAGGGAGGGAGTCTGTGGGTGCAGACCGCCGGGCCAGCGCGAGAGGCCCCGCCCCCTCCGGGCCAGCCGGTGCCCCCAGCGCCTCGCCCACCCACAGAGCACCCCAGCCCTCACCTCGCCGTAGGTCTCCACGGCCGGCTTCCAGAGATGCTTGAGGCCCAGGCCCTCACAGTCATAAATCATGGTGATGCTATCTATCTTCTTCCCCAGCTGCAGGGCACAGGGAGCAGGGCGTCACCACAGGGCACAGGGCACGCCCGGGTCAGGCCTAATGCCTCCGCCGACTGCATCACGTGCTCAGATTGCAGCCGGATAGGAGGATATAGGGAAGGCCCGACGGAGCGGCTCCCTGCTCCCTCTTCAGCCTCATCTCCTGCCATCCCCTGCCCTGCCCGCTACAGCTGCCCGTGCCATGGTGTGCAAGGCCCCGGCTCAATGCTGTCCCTCCGGCCTGCACCGGTGCTGCCTGCTTCACCCGGCTACTCTCATCCACTTGGCTGAGGGAGGCCCCGCCTCTTCCCCAGATCCAGGGGACTTGGGGTCTCCCTGCCCACAAGGCCTAGAGCTCTTGCCCGGCCTGCGTGGCTCAGCGGGTGAGCGTCAACCTGTGAACCAGGAGGTCACGGTCCAATGCCCGGTTGGGGCACAGGCCCCGGTTGCGGCTCGATCCCCAGTGTGGGGCGCGCAGTAGGCAGCCGATCCAGGGTTCTCTCTCATCGTGGCCGTTTCTCTCTCTCCCTCTCCGCAATCCATAAAAATACAGCGGCACCTTGAGATATGAGTGCCCTAACGTACGAGTTTTTTTTGAGATACGAGCCGTCGAGCGAGCGATTTTTGCTTTGAAATACAAGCCACATTTGAGAGAGGAGTCCCCTGAAAATAAGACCTAGCCCCTCTTTGGGAGCAGACATTAATAGAAGACCCTGTCTTATTTCCGGGGAAACAGGGTATGGTGTTGGGGGTTAATGATGGTCATGGTAGCTGGCAAAAAAAAAAAAAAAATTTTTTTTTTAAGTCCTTCCCGGGAAAAATAAACATCTGGCAACATCTGGCAGTCCCTGGGAGTTTGAAATGTCACTTGCCCTCGCCGTCTAGAGCCCAGGCTTCGGCCCCGGAGCTGCAGGTACGTCCCCGGGGGGCGTCCCTGCTGCCGCGTGTCCGACCGCCTCTCCCGATGCCGGGAGCGTCTACTCGCCTTGGCCGTCTGGCTGTTGCACTCCTGCACCAGCCGCTCGCAGTCCCGCATCTTGGTCTTCAGCAGGTCCTGCTTGGAGGCCGAGAGCAGCAGGCCCCTGGCGTCCAGCGGCCCCACGATGTCGTACCAGATGGGCGAGCCCTCCTTGTCGTAGCCACACATGCCCCCCGACAGGTACAGCCGCACCACCTGGCGAAGATCCAGAGGAGGCTCCCGGTCAGCGGGCGGGCGGGGGGGCGGGAACCTTCCCCGTCGTCCCCCGGGGCCTCCCTCTGGGTTCCCCAGGCTCTCCCTCCACAGCCTGCTCCTCTCTGGGGGCCCATGAGCATCCATCTTGGGGACCATCGGGACCCACTTGGCCTGCTCAGAGCTTTCTTCTGGGGGTGCCAGGCCCACAGACCCAGGACACAGGGGGTGGGGCTTCGGACCTCACCGAGGGGCGGGCCCGGACCCGCTGCCCTCACCTCTGGGGGCTGCCAGTTGAGGACATTGTTGATGTCTTTCTGCTTCCGGAACTCCACGTGCTGCAAACACACAATCGGGGCGCTCAGAAAGGGGGCCCAGCGCGGCGTGGCTCAGTGGTGCGGCGCGTCGACCCAGCAAGTGAGAGGTCACCAGTTCGATTCCCGGTCAGGGCACTTGCCCGGGTTGCGGGTTGCAGGTTCCATCCCCAGCCTGGGATGTGCAGGAGGCTGCAGCTGATTCATGGTTCTCTCTCACCATTGATCTCTCTCCCTTCCTTTCTGAAATCTATAAAATATATGTATGTATATATATATATATATATATATATATTTTTTTTTTTTAAATATATTTTATTGATTTTTTACAGAGAGGAAGGGAGAGGGATAGAGAGTTAGAAACATCAATGAGAGAGAGACATCGACCAGCTGCCTCCTGCACGCCCCTTACTGGGGATGTGCCCACCACCAAGGTACATGCCCTTGACCGGAATCGAACCTGGGACCTTTCAGTCCGCAGGCTGACGCTCTCTCCATTGAGCCAACCCAGTTTCGGCTGTATTTTTTTTTTTTTTTTTTTTAAGGGAAAGCAGGACAGGGGGACCTCTTAAGAGACCTTCGGGCGTGGCTGACAGCATGAAGGAGTGCGTCAGGAGAAAGAAATGGCAGGAGCGCCAAGAAAGGCCCCGCCTCTTTTCGGGGTCTCGGCAGAACCCGCATCCTCAGCCAGTCCCGGCCCAGAAGGCTCCGAGTTTCCGGGGAAGGAGATGCACTTTTTTTTCCCCAGAGGGCTCAGGCGGTGGCGGTTGGCTGACACCCAGAGCTGTCACACCACACACGCCACAGGCCGTGATGGAGGCGGGCGGGGCGGGCAAAGGGCGCTCAAGCCCGGCGCGCTTCCGACGGGGAGAAACGGAGGCAGCCGCGGGAGCCGGCGGCCAATGGACTCACCTTCCGCAGCATGGCCTCGGACTTCTGCAGGTCGAAGCTTCTGGCTGCAACAGGGAAACGGGGTCGGGGTTAGGCCAGCAGGCTGGGTGTCCAGGGCCACAGAGCTCTTCCCCGTTCCCATTCCAGAGCCAGCTCCTCTCCGTCCACACCCCAGCCGGCCCGCAGGTCACCCCGCGGGTAGAAGCAGCTTGGGGGTGTCTAGAGAACCACAGACCCCGGAGGAGAGCAGGTCAAGGTTCGGGGCCCCGGGGAGCAGCATTGCAGCTTCAGGGTCACAGAGGTGAGCCCCAGTGGGTGCAATCAGGTGAAGGGTCTTATCTCCTCGCGGGGAAAGTGGACCCTGGACTCCCTTATCAGGTGGCCTGACACCAGGTTAATCTCTCCCGCAGTCTAACCCCCAATGCTGAGGGTGCCACACGCGGTTCAAAGGTGAACGGGCCGGCCGGCGTGGCTCAGTGGTTGAGCGTTGACCTATGAACCGGGAGGTCACGGTTCGATTGCCGGTCAGGGCACCTGCCCAGGTGGCAGGCTCGATCCCCAGTGTGGGGCGTGCGGGAGGCAGCCGATCCATGGTTCTCTTTCATCACTGGTGTTTGATCTCTCTCTCCCCTGACTTCCTCTCTGAAACAAATGAATATATATATATATATATATATTTTTTTTAAAGATGAATATATATATATTGCTCAAACTGGTTTGGCTCAGTGGATAGAGCATGGGCCTGTGGACTGAAGGGTCCCAGGTTCGATTCCGGTCAAGGGCATGTACCTTGGTTGCGGGCACATCCTCAGTGGAGGGGGTGCAGGAGGCAGCCGATGGATGTTTCTCTCTCATCGATGTTTTTAACCCTCTATCACTCTCACTTTCTCTTTGTAAAAAATCAATAAAATATATTTTTAAAAAAATAAAATAAAATAAAAAGATGAATGTCGCTGCCCCATCATCTGGGGTAGAGCTGGCAGAACATCCCAGTAGGATGGAGGGGTTAGTGAGGTCCCAGTCAACCTGGTCATGTCTTCCAGGGACAGACGCACCCCACATTGGGGCACAGGGGGCCCGCCTGCCAGGATTCCTGGAAAATTTCACTTTACAGTTCACCGAGGCCAACTTTATCTTATGCACGAACCCCTCCCCCCCAAAGTTTTCCCGCTAAAGCTCGAACACAGCTGAAACTGGGTTTGGTTCAGTGGATAGAGCGCCGACCTGCGGACTGAAAGTTCCCAGGTTCCATTCCGGTCAAGGGCATGTACCTTGGTTGCGGGCACATCCTCAGTAGGGGACCTGCAGGAGGCAGCTGATCGATGTCTCTCATCGATGTTTCCAGACATCAATCAGCCGCCTCCTGCACGCCTCCGACTGGAGATGTGCCCTCAACCGAGATACATGCTTCTGACCGGAATCAAACCGGGGACCTTCCAGTTCGCAGGCTGACGCTCTATCCACTGAGCCAAACCTCCTGGTTCATAGGTTGACGCTCAACCACTGAGCACCCCGGCCGGGCTGCACTCTGGTCCTTTAAGCGCTGCTTCCAGGGGTGCCAAGCATATTCCCCGACTATTCTCGTGAAATTCAGGGCACTCAGGGTGCCCTGAGAGGCCTGACCCTCTCCCCGCCTTTCCCCGGTGCCGGCCACACGTGCGCAGAACTGAACAGTCCTCGTGGCGGATGGCCCGTGACGTGCCAGCGTGCAGCAGGGGGCAGCTCTTACCGGAGCAGGATCCAGGTTTGCATCTCAGCCTCTGCCCATCCCTGCCTGACCTTGAACAAGACCCTCCCTGCACTTCCCGGATGGAACCATCTCACGAGCCAGAAACACGTGGGAGATGCAAGGCCGCCTGCTATCGTGACGGGGAGCGTGTGGAAGCGGGGATCCTCCGGAGGAGAGACACCCCCAAACTGCGAGAAGAGACCTTTATCTTTCCAGCAAACAGGAGTGGCGGTGGACTGTGAGCCCCCTTATCTCGGGGTGGCTCTCGGGTAACCTTATCTGCCAGGGTCCAACATCCAGGGGCTTCGGGGGCCCTCCCTCAGCTGCCCCTGGCCTCCGCTGCACCTGGCCTGGTCTCTGCCCACACCTGCTGAGTCAGGCTCCTCGGGGGATCCTGCTGCCCCCTGCTCCGGGGCAGCTCAAGGTGTGACTTGGGCCCTGGCCAGTGTGGCTCAGTAGATAGAGCATCGGCCTCGAGGATCGTGGGGTCCTGGGTTTGATTCGGGTCAAGAGCACGTACGTTGGTGGCAGGGCTTGATTCCCCGCCCTGGTCGGGGTGCGGGTGGGAGGCAACCAATCGATGCGTCTCTCTCCCATTGATGTTTCTCTCTCTGTGTGTGTCTCTCCATCTCCCTTCCACACTCTCCCCCCCAAAAAAAAAAAAAATTCCTGGGAAAGTCTCCTCGGGTGAGGATTAACCAATACATACACAAACACATGTTTAAAAGGTAATAAAGCCCTGACCAGTTTGGCTCAGTGGATAGAGCGTCGTCCTGCGGATTCAAGGGTCCCAGGTTCGATTCCGGTCAAGGGCATGTACCAGGGTGGCGGGCACATCCCCAGTGTGGGGCGTGCAGGAGGCAGCTGATGGATGTCTCTCTCTCATTGATGTTTCTGGCTCTCTGTCCCTCTCCCTTCCTCTCTGTAAAAAAAAATCAATAAAATACATTAAAAAAAAAAAAAGGTAATAAAAATGAAGAAGTGTAAAGAGCGTGGCTCAGGGCCCGGCCTAAGCCCACGCAGGAGCCACCATCCCGGTGTCTCATGTGACCCCTCCGTAGGCCTGCTCTGCCCGCTCCGAGGGTTCCCCCACTTTTTTGCATTTATCTTGCCACCCGGCTCTCCTCGCCGGAGTGCCCGGAGCCCCGCCACCCACAGGGAGAGGCGGGGAGTCTCCCGTGTCCCCGCTCAGGGCCTGCGGCCAGGAGGACGCTGAGGCTGCCTGGTGGGGAGCTGGCAGGAGGGCGCCCAGCGCTCACACCGGGGTTAGAAGAAGCCATTCCGTGGGGAGCACCTGGCAGATACTTCCTTTACACCGAAGGGGGAAAAAAGGAAAGGTTTCTAAAGAGAGAGAGAGAGAGAGAGAGAGAGAGAGAGAGAGAGAGGCAACAAAAGCCCTCATTGAAATTCGTAGCAGAGTCTGACCAGCTTGAGCTCCTGCCCGGGAAAGAGGAGGCACAAACTCACTCGAGGAGGGGCTTGGTGTTGGGGCAGCTGTGGCTTCCTGGACAGGACACTGGCTGCTGCCCTGATCCCGCTCCACCTGAGCTGTGTGCCTTCAGGTGAGCGCCCTCCCCTCTCTGAGCCTCCGTTTCCTCATCCGGCCCCTGAGCGTGGCCACACTCTGCAATGGGCCCGCAAAAAGAGAGGGGAGCCCAGGCCTGGGGAGCTGGGGGTGCCTGGGAGACTGGCGGCAGGAACCTCTTCTGAGATCAAAGAGAGCGCCCTGGCTGGTGTGGTTCAGTGGATAGAGCATCGGCCTGTGGACTGAAGGGCCCCGGGTTCCATTCCAGTCAAGGACACATGCTTGGGTTTCGGACTCGAACTCCCGTGGTCGAGGTGGGGGGGGGGGGAAGCGCACGTGCAGGAGGCAGCGGATCAATGATTCTCTTTCATCATTTTTTAAAATATATTTTATTGATTTTTTTTACAGAGAGGAAAGGAGAGGGATAGAAAGTTAGAAACATCCATGAGAGAGAAACACCCATCAGCTGCCTCCTGCACTCCCCACACTGGGGATGTGCCCGCAACCAAGGTACATGCCCGTTGACCGGCATCGAACCTGGGACCTTTCAGTCCACAGGCCGACGCTCTATCCACTGAGCCAAACCGGTTTCAAACGGCCATGGATGTTTTTATCTCCCTCTCCTTCCTCTCTCTGAAATCAATAAAAGTATATCTTAAAGAGAGCGAGAGCGAGAACGAGAGAGAGAGAGAGAGAGAGAGAGAGAGAGAGAGAGAGGAGAGAGAGAGAGAGAGAGAAAGAGAGAGAGAGAGAGAGAGAGAGAGAGAGAGAGAGAGAGAGAGAGAGCTGCCTCCCTAAAACCACACTTCTCCGCCTAACAGCAGTTGGGCCGTTGGTTTGATGATCTGACCGCTGGCCCTTTAAGGTCCTGCTGTTTTCTCAGTCTCTCCACCCGCCCACTGGTAGCTACAGCCCTTCAGTAAACTCTGGCTGGGCCGGTGGTGGCGAGAGTGGAGGGGTGGGGAGAGTGGTTGTAGGCTCGCAGATTGTTTCAGGGGAAAGGGCAAGTGGCCCTCCAGAGGTGCAGAGCTCCACGTGGCTCTCCTGGCTGCACCTGCCTCGGGGCGCCTCGGGGCAAGGAGCTCCCGGGACACAGGCCAGCCTCTTCCGTGTGGGCACAGAGAAGGGAACCCAGCCGCGCCCCTGCCCCGAGCCTCTGCAGACACTGGCTGAGCGCTGGGAGTGCGTGGGGGCGCTCGGACGGTCACGTATCTAATAGATAAATAATCAGGCATGCTTTGCACTTTAATTTTTGAACTATGGTTCCACCTCACCGCCTAATCTCTGCTAATCTTAAGAAAGTGAGATTTATTCGCTGTTATTTTTTATGTCCCAGTAATAAAGTTTCTACAAAGAAGGAAAAAAACCAACAACAAACTGCACCAAGCTGGTGTGGCTCAGTGATTGAGCGGTGACCTATGAACCAGGAGGTCCCAGTTCGATTCCTGGTCAGGGCACAGGCCCAGGTTCCGGGCGAGCAGGAGGCCGACGATCCGTGATTCTCTCTCATCAGTGATATTTTTATCTCTCCTCTCTCCCTTTCTCTTCCTCCCTGAAATCAATAAAAATATATTTTTAAAAACGGGAGGAAAAAAAAAGAAAAGTGTCACAAGCACCAGAGAGAAAGGCTCATGACTGCAATCACAGAAGAGGAGAGGATTAAGAACAGAAGGATCTCGGGCGTTAGGGTAAGGGTTGAGTTTTTTTAAAATATATACAGTGGTACCTCGAGAAACGAGTGCCCTAACATATGAGATTTTTGAGATACGAGCCGTCGAGCTAGCGATTTTTGCTTTGAAATACGAGCAACATTTGAGATAGGAGTCATCTCGCAGATCGGCCGGCTGCACACGACCCACCAGTTTACCGCGACTAGAGCGCCTCATAGTTTCCCACGCCTCAAGGTGACGGAACGAATTAAACTCGTATCTCGAGGTACCACTGTATTTTTTTTTACTGATTTTTTTTTTTTACAGAGAGGAGGGGAGAGGGATAGAGAGTTAGGAACATCGACGAGAGAGAAACATCCATCAGCTGCCTCCTGCACAGCCCGCATTGGGGAGATGTCCGCCACCAAGGTACCTGCCCTTGACCGGGATCGAACCTGGGACCCTCGAGTCTGCAGGCCGACGCTCTATCCACTGAGCCACACGGGTCAGGGCAGGCAGGGGTTGCGTTTGACCCTGATGCGAATAGAAACGTGGACGTGGCATCCCATGCTCAGAGCTCGGCCCCGTGACCTCTTACAACGCGCAGGGAGCCCCGACTCATCCTGCTGCCCCAGCGAGGGGGGCGACGGCAGAGGCTCACCCCTGGCCCGGGTGCCAGAGCCGGGCTGGAGCCGGAGTAGGATTGGAACTCGGGACTCTGGTGCCTGGCGATGGCTCGAGGGAGCTCTCGTCCACCTAGTTCAGGCCGAGTCGCCTCCCTGATCCCCCACCTTCCAGCTGCCTGCCCTGCAGGTCGCAGAAGGAGGCCTGCCTCCGAACAGGCCACAGGGGGGCCCAGCCTCTGCCCCCCAGAAGCCGGGACCCTGGTTTTCAATCTGCCTCTGCCTCCGAGTCCCACATGTCTGGGGCCTTCCTTGGCCTTTTCCTCAATCTATTTCCCCAGCCCCTCAGCGGCGTGGATGGGGAGAGCACGGGACAGGGACTCAGCCAACCGGGGCTCTTGTCCCCACTCTGTGCCTGCGGCTCCAGCGCTGTGTGACTTGGGGTAAGTGAGTTGACCTCTCTGAGCCTCCGTGTTGTCTCTCCGGCAGGAGGGCGCGGTTATGTCATTGCCAGGGGCCCTTTGGCCTCTCAGGGGTACAGGTCCAGGTTCTCAGGTGGCCAGGCCAGGGCTTTCCAGAGGGGGCTGTTGTGTGACCCCCAAAGGAGCCCTGCCCCGCCTCCCGCTGACCCTCCCTCTCCCCTCACCTCGGAGCCAGCGCAGCAGAAAATAGTCATCGGGGTCCGGCAGGGTGGGCAGCACATCCTGGACATTCTCCCGGAACTGGAGAGAGAGGCGGCGGGGTGAGTGCCAGGTCCCACCAGCTGCCCTCTGCCCAGGACTCCTCACCCCACCCCTTTCCCCACAAGTCCAATCTGAAGACGCAGGCTGAGCATCGGTGCTGTGCCAGGCACTCTGTCTGCCAGGTGAGGGGGAACTGGGCAGCAAGAGGGGGTGGCAAGAGGGTAAGACACTGCGCCTGCCTGCCTGGCTGCGTGCCCGCCCCCCTCCCTGTGGTGAGCCGGCGGGCGTCTTCTCCACTAACCCAGATGGTAGACGCCGTGGGACATGCCGCCATCACTGGCAGTGGTACCTCGAGATACAAGTTTAATTCGTTCCGTAACTATGAGATGCTCCAGTTGCGGTAAACTGGTGGGTTGTGTGCAGCCGGCCGATCTGCGCGATGATTCCTATCTCAAATGTTGCTCGTATTTCAAAGCAAAAATCGCTCGCTCGACGGCTCGTATCTCATAAATCTCGTATGTTAGGGCACTCGTATCTCGAGGTACCACTGTATTTGCAGCCCTGAACTCAGCACCTGTCTTCTTCCGGCCTCACTCAGAGTCCCTGGAGGTATTACTGTCCCCGTTTTACAGAGGAGGGAATCGGAGCTCAGAGAGGTTAAGACACACGCCTGAGGTTAAACAGCAGAGCTGGATGCAAACCCGGGTCTGTTGGGGGTGAGGGAGTAGAGCATGCACTCTTTCATGGCTTTCCACGCCTCCTGCTCCACCAAGCCCCCCCAAACCCCGCTTAGTCATGGAAGGGAGAGCAATGTCCTTGGCAGAGGAGCGGGAAGGGGGAGTTGGATTCTGACAGGGGGCCAGGGTCAAGGCGTTCTCACGTGACTTCATATGTTTTTTCAATGGCATTTGAGCCCCGGCTGGTGTGGCTCAGTGGTTGAGCGCTGACCTATGAACCCGGAGGCCGAGGTTCAAGTCCTGGTCAGGGTACACGCCCAGGTGGGTTTGGGGCTTGATTCCCCGTGGGGGTGGAGGGCGGGGGGCGTGCAAGAGGCAGCCGATCAGTGATTCTCTTTCATCATTGATGTTTCTGACTCTCGCTCTCTCCCTCTCCCTTCCTCTCTGAAATTAATAAAGAAAACATATTTTTTAAAAAATGGCGTTTGAGCTGGTCTTTTTTTAAAAATATATTTTATTGATTTTTCACAGAGAGGAAGGGAGAGGGATAGAAACTCAGAAACATGATTGAGAAAGAGATCTTGGATCAGCTGCCTCCTGCACGCCCCACAGTGGAGATGTGCCCACAAGCAAGGCACATGCCCCCGACCGGAATCGAACCTGGGACCTTTCAGTCCACAGGCCGACGCTCTATTCACTGACCCAAACCGCTCTCGGCTTGAGCTGGTCTTGAAGAACCTCAGAGCTGTGGGACGAGGGAGGAGGGCTCTCCAGGTGGAGGCAACAGGCCAGTGGGAAGCCGAGAAGGTGGGAAGGTGCAAGGAGTGTCACATGAGAAACGGGGAGCGTGGGCAGTGACCCCAAGGGCTGGCCACACCCACTTCCAACGGTCCGCCAACACCTGCTGCCAGGCCCTGCCGGGGCCCAAGGCTCCCAGCCACTCACCTCGCCCTGTCACTGACCCCCAGGGCAGCCGCAGAGGGACCAATGGGGACCAGCCACCTCTGCCCCTGGCCCCCGGCCATCCATTCCCCCC